>CAKNYM010043783.1:0-11809 GCA_932195095.1 Andricus curvator | reverse complement strand
GAAAAATAGAAAATCCAAATTTCGAGCCAAGCGATTCAAAATACAGGAAAAAAACTCAAAAAGGAATTATAACTTTTGAAAAGTCCTAAAAAAATTTAATTTAACCATTTTTTGATAGGTCTTGTCATTTCAGTTTTATTTATCGAAAATACTATGGAAAAATAGAAATTCCAAATTTCGAGCCAAGCGATTTAAAATACAGGAAAAAATCTCAAAAATCAATTATAAGTTTTGAAAAGTCTTAAAAAATGTTATTTCAACCATTTTTTGATAGGATTTGTCATTTTAGTTTTATTTATCGAAAATACTATAGAAAAATAGAAATTCCAAATTTCGACCCAAGCGATTCAAAATACAGGGAAAAATCTCAAAAAAAAATAAATTTTGAACAGTCCTAAAAAAATTATTTTGACCATTTTTTGATAGGATTTGTCATTTTAGATTTCCTTATCGAAAATACTGTAGGAAAATAGAAAATCCAAATTTCGAGCCAATAAGCGATTCAAAATACAGGGAAAAATTTCAAAAAGGAATTCTAAATTTTGAAAAGTCCTAAAAAATTTTATTTTAACCATTTTTTGATAGGACATGTTATTTTAGTTTTATTTATCGAAAATACTGTGGGAAAATAGAAAAAGCGTTTCGAGCGCGAAGCGCGCGACTTGACTGACGTGCGCTAAATAGCTAGTGAACCGAGGTATGCTTTCAGTCCAACGAGAAGTGCTCACGCAGGGAGCCGATTTTTTTAAACGCTGAGTTCAATTGTTAATTTTTTAAATTATAATATTTAGTTAATATGAATAATTCTAAAATGATTTACTGTGAAAAAATTCAATTTTTAAGCGTACGACTTGAATGTAAAGAATTTGAAATTGCTGTTTTCAAGAATGAAAAATGAAAAATTGTAATTTTTAGATAAAAAACTTTTGATTTGATCAACTTATTAATTTATTGGCAAAAGTTTAAATTGAAATATCCTTTGAGTGTTAAAGAGAGGACAAAAATTGATTTTACAAGACAAATTTTTACGTATCAAATTTAACTGTTCGAAATCCTTAGTATGTATGTATACCATTAAGCCATTTCCCTTTCAGGGTAGGCGTGACACTACCCGATTTGGGTAGTGTTTCTAGGTGGATAGTTTCTTGTAGTAAATAACTACAAGTGTGGGCTTACCACACCCATAATATGCCAACAGCACGCAGTATTCTCGAATGGTCACCCATCCAAGTACTAACCGCGCCCAACGCTGCTTAACTTCAGTGATCTGACGAGAACTGGGTTTTTCAGCGTAGTGTAGCCGTTGGCTATAAATCCTTAGTAGTTGAAGAAATATAAACTCCCGAGTTATTTGATGGAATATTCTAAATTTTGAAATAACTTCAAAATAATTGATCCAAAATGAAGAGCTTTTATTCAATTTCAAATTGTAATCGAATATTGTTTCACTCTAAAACATTCAGTTTTTAACCCATGCAATTTCAAATTTTTTGGAAAAACCCCATTATTTAATTAGTAGCAATATTTACTATTCATTTCAAAGGAGGAATTATAGAAGGCCTTAAATTCTTAAAATTTGAAAGGGTTAACTTTGAACTTTATAATTTAAATCGTTTTATTTTAGACATTTTTAAATTGTGTGTGAAATTGAATATATACTTAACCTTGTTTTTTTTAATCGAATAACTTGGATAGATATTTAGAAGTTTTGAAGAGATTCGATTTTTATTTTAAAAGATATGTAGAAGTTTTGACCAAATTTTGAAAATGACTTAAAATTTGGAACGATTTCAAAAATTAAAAAAAAAGTAGATTTTCATATTTCTTGCTTGAAAATGATTAAAATTATATAATTTTGAAAAATACAAATCTGATTCATTCTTCAATTTGGACTATTGAGAGCATTGAAAATTATAACGTGGATTTATCCTTTATTTACAATTAAAAATTCTGTAATTTAAATACTTTATTTTTGAAATTTCTTTAATTTGGAAAATTTATAATGGGAAGCTTTACTTTTGATTTTCTAAATAATCAGAATTGAAGAATTTTCAATTGCAAATCTACAAAATTGAACTATTCAGAAAAAATGTTCCAAATTATAAACTATTAAAATAGAAATCTTAAAACTTGAATAATGTGCAATTCTATATTTTTAAAATTCAAGAATTTTCAATTCTAACTCTAATATTGTAGAACTTTGAATCGTAAATCTTTGACATTGAAGAGTTTTTAATTTTTTAAATTTAGAATAAAGAAAAATGTAAAATATAAATCTTGAAAATTGAATAGTTTGCAATTCTATATATTCAAAACACGAGAATTTTACATTGTAACTGTCGAACTGAATATATTTCAAATTGCAATCGTTGTAATTAAATAATTTTTCATTGTAAATCTTCAAAACTGAACTATTCTATTGAACAGTTTTTAATTTTAAGAATTTACCATTGAAAGTTATACAAGTTTCAAGTTTTAAAATTAACAATTCTGTAATTTTGTTGATTTAAATTTGAAATTTCATCAATGTGGAAGATTTTAAATTGAAAAACCTCTTGACTTTTGAGCTTCAAAATCATCACAATCTAAGCATTTTTATTTATACATTTTTAAAACTGAACAATTTCAAACTACAAATAATTAACATCAGAGAATTTTCAATTGTAAATGTTTCTAAGATGTTCAACTTTAGGCATCTTAAAAATGGAACAGTTCTTAATTGTAACTTTCCAAAAGAATTATTATAATTGTTATACCTTAAAATTGGTTCGATTAAATTAATTACAATTTGTCTAGATTTAAACTACATTCTGAAATTATGGTAACAATTTCAAGTGTCAGGGCCTAAAATGTTTGAAATTTCGGACTAAATACCTTTTGTATGATTCAATTTGAAACGCTTTGAATTCCTAACACTTCAAGAAAAATATTGCATTTTCAATCAAATAGATGACTTTTTAACAAACTAGTTGAATTTTCAACCAAAAAGATGAATTTTCAACAGAAGAGTTGAATTTCCAAACAAGAAATATTTTTCAGTCACTTTTTTCAACCAAACAGTTGTATTTTTTACCAAAAAATAGGATTTTTTTTAGCAGAAGCAATGATAAATTTTCAAACCAAAAAGAACACTTTTGAACAAGAGAGTTAAATTTTCAAGTCAAAAGGATGATTTTTTAACGAAAAAGTTACTTTTCAACAAACTAGTTAAACTTTCTACCAAAATAGTTTAATTTTTAACAAAATACATGAATCTTCAACCAAAAAAAGATTTTAATTTGAAGTCAAACACAGTTGAATTCAACCAAAAAATCATCAACCAAATCAGATTATTTTTCTACTAAAAAAGCTCAATTTTCAACAACAAAAATGAGGTTTTTGTATCAAAAGATATACAGTTTGAAAAGAAAAAGCCGAATTTTGAACGAAGAACAAAAAATTCCACTAAATTGTTGAATTTTCAAGCCAAAAAGACGAAT
This sequence comes from Andricus curvator, assembly GCA_932195095.1. Taxonomy (NCBI): domain Eukaryota; kingdom Metazoa; phylum Arthropoda; class Insecta; order Hymenoptera; family Cynipidae; genus Andricus; species Andricus curvator. The sequence continues at coordinate 8,330 of CAKNYM010043783.1, read as the reverse complement.
CCTTTACAAAAACACTTGCATTTTCGAACCGAAAATATGAATTTTAAACAAAAAAGTTACATTTCAACCAAACAGTTGGCCTTTCTACCAATATAGTTAAATTTCTAACAAAATACATAGATTTTCGACCAAATGGTTGAATTTTTTACCATTTTCAAACCAAAAGGACGAACTTTCAACAATAGAGTTCAATTGACAAGAAAAAGCTCATTTTCAAATTGATAGTTGAATTTTCTACCAAAATATTTGAATTTTCTAAGAAAAAAAAAACGAAATTGAAAGAAAATGGTTAAATTATCAACCAAAAAACTTGTTGGTTTTTTTTGACCAAAAAAGATTGTAATTTGAAATCATAGTTGAATTAAAAAAAAATCCTCAGCCAAATCGGATTAATTTTCTATTAAAGGACTTTTGTATCAAAAGATATATATTTTGAAGAGAAAAAGCAGAATTTTGAATGAAAAAAGACAAACAAATTACACTAAATTGCTTAATTTTCAAGCCAAAAAGACTAACCAAAAATATGAATTTAAAAAAAAACAAAGTTACTTTTCAACCAAATAGTAGAACTTTCTGCCAAAATAGTTAAATTTTTCACTAAAATACACAAAGTAACGAAAATTAAAATTCCAACTTACTGCAAAAATCGTAACTAAGTAAAAAGTTACTTTTTAAAATAGTAACGAAGTTACTCCAAAAGTTACAAATAACGTGAAACATAACATATTAAGATATTTTTGCATACCTACTGGAGGATCGCTCGTTTTGGCAATAAGTTTCAGAGACATTTTTCCGAACTGTCTCTTCCTTCTAGTCAAAATACAATATATTTTCAAAATAGGCCCGATTTGATTAAATGTCTTCGGCTTTTCTAAATAAGGTTATGATCATGGGTTATGATGAAAATTCCACATGAAATGCGGCATGTGTAGCGATGTGGATGGGATTCTTCGCAATGATTGGTTCGTTTTCTCCGTTTGGTAGCGCTGGTAGTTTCACCCGCGAAAATTCAAATTGCATAGGGAACTTTCATTAAGGGCGTTGAAACCGAGACCTATTTCTGTTTTGAATCGTATTCGGAGTGGAAAATTTTCTGATTTCAATAGTTTTTGTTTAAAACGTTTTTTGATTGATGTGTAAACATCTTAGACCTCGATATGAGGAGTAAACCACGACTCGAAAGTGTAACGCAGGCCTCCGACACAAGTGTTGTGTCGCGTGTCAGAGACACTGAAGGATCTCTCTCTCTCTCTCTCCCCTCTCAGGTTTTAATTTTTATCACCCACCCCCTTTCAAACCATTGTTATTGTGCTTGGAAAGTGACCCAAAAACTACAAAATAGCATTTTTCTATTAAATTCATACTAAAAACGGTATTCTTTGGATTTTTTTGACAAGAATTATTTTTAATTGATAAGGGACAAGTTTCCAAGTAGTATTTTGTCAGTATTTAAACAATTCCCATTTGTTTAAACAATCTTTCTCCCTCAAATTGTGACAAGTTATTATTCTCTGGAATTTATGTCTCGAAAATGATAATTTTCCACGACTTACAGAGAAAAATATATTTTTTAAACCAATAATAATTGTTTCAAAAATTGTAAATCATTTACAAACAGGAGGAAAATATGCTGTGTCTAATTTGAAGAAAAGAAACAATTTTCAATATTTTTCTTATAATTTTTTATTACTTACATGTGTAATAATAATGATAAGTGTCATAATAATGAATTTTTCATAATAAAATTTCAATTTTTATTATTATCATTTTTTGATGGGACGCGTAGTTTTTGTTTCATTTGTAAAAAAATGATTTAAGAATAAAATAAATTAAATTTTTGGACAAGCGACACAAACCACGGAAAAAATTAATAGGCAAAATTTTTTCACTCAGAAAAGAGCTACACCTTTTTTATCAATCATTTTTTGATGGGACGGGTAGTTTTTGTTTTATTTTTAAATAACTGATTTCAGAATAAAATAAATTACATTTTTGGACAAACGATATAAACCACGAAAAAAATTGATAGACAAAAGTTGCTCACTCAGAAAAGAGCTACAAATTTTTTGATGAAAGTTTGAATTGAAATACACGTTGAGCATTGAAGATGGGACAACAATTGATTTTGCAAGACAAATTTTTATGTGACAAATTGAACTGTTCGAAAGCCTTAGTAGTTGAAGAAATATGAACTCCCGATTATGATTTTATAGAATATTCCCCATTTTGAAATAACTTCAAAATACTTGATTCAAAATTAAGCGCTTTTATTCCATTTTAAATTGTAATTTGATATATACTTAACATTATTTTTTAAAAATTCGATTACGTTGAATAGATATGTTGAAGTTTTGAAGAGATTTAAAATTAATGTAAAACTTGAAATGATCTTAAATAATTTAAAAGAAAGTAAAGATTTCGAAAAAACTTTAGAATCTTTCTACCCATTTTTAAAGATTCAATGAGAATAAGAATAATTTGTATAATTCCTAGGAAAATTGAAAATGAGTTTTTAGTTTAAAAAAATAATTTTAGGAGGATATTAACAGAGATGAAATTGTTAATAAAGAATGCGGAAGATTTGAAGACAATTTTCGTAATTTTACAGGATTCTAGATAAATTTTTAGGAAAAATTCGATCCGTTCTGACAGATATGTAGAAGTTTCGACAAAATTTTTTAAATAATTTAAAACTTAGAAAGAATTCACAAATTTTTCTAAAAATTATATAATTTTGAAAACTACAAATTCATTAATTCATTCTTCTATCTAGACTATTTAGAGCATTGAAAATGATAACGTTGATTTATGTTTTTTTTACAATGAAAAATTCTGTAATTTTAATGCTTTACATTTGAAATTTCTTTAATTGTCAAAAAAGGATTTCTCTTATCTGTCTCATTGAAAAAAAATTAATAAAAAAGTACATGAATTTGAGAAACCAAAGTTTTAGACATTATATACAGCTTGATCTTATTATGTCTCATGCCCATACCGAGCAATTTTTTATTTAAATCGATTTCCTTATAACATTAAATCCCACCAAGTTTTATAATGTCTGAAATGCCTTTTAAAAATTTATTTTTAACATTTCAATATGATCATGTGTAAAAAATAGTTTCAATAATTTTTATTACAAATATTTCTTTTTAAACCAGCCTGGCCAACAACTTCATAATGAATTGATCTACTTCAATTTTTAAATGTCATGCAATTCTACTATATAAATTTAACAACTACAATCAATTTAATATTTATCAACACAAATAATTTCATTATTTTTCAATAGTCATGTCAGAAATTACTGAGATCTTTGAACGATTTCGCCGTTACCGACGCTGTCTCTAGAGACTCGTCACTCAGCTTCTGCCAACAACCGCAAGTGCAGGGTGGTGCTGTCAGCATTTTCCAAATACAGAGCCCTCTATATTTTGAAATGCTTTTCGCGCTACGAGACAAACACTTCTGCTATCCATCACCTCGCTCCTGCACTACGTATTAATGATTGCATTTCAATCAGAAATAATATTTTGCCAATTTTTATTTAATCTGTACATACTGCATTGCTAATTTCTTCTTTTTCGGTGAAGTGAAAATGCACCAGACACTTGTAATTGGCAAAAGAAAATACGATGTGATCAGCCGCCATATTTAAATAATTTGAAATACAAGAGCTTCTAGGTGAACATTACAAATATTAAAAAAATATATTTAGCAACAATATAGCAACTTTAATTGACCAGACAGACCTGCCCCATAATATTACCTATCATTTAAAAAAAAAAGTAGCACGATATTTCAATTTCCCTCTTTTTAAAGTGGCGGAAAAAATAACATGGGAAGGTCGGTAATTCGTATTTTAAAATGTCTCGCATGCCCTTAAAGAAACAAAGGAGGGCCACATGTTTAAATTTCGTTTTAAATTTCGTCGCATTTCTTATTTAACGGTTGGAAACCTCGAGTGTTTGAAGAGTATTCTGATAAACTCTCGATAATGTAAAAGAATCTCTTAAATACTGTGTAGTTCTTGATTTATGAAATTCTTTGAAAAGTGTTTAAACATTATTATAAAAATTCTGTGAAAATCATCAAAATTAATCCCTAAAATCTCTCAAAAAGCCTTAAAATGTCAGACATTTTTAGAAAAACAATTTTTTTTTTTTGAAGTTCCGTTGAAACTATTGAAACCAGACGAAAATTCTCTCAATTAATCCCTCGAAGCACTCACAAAGCATTACATTATTTTTAAAGTTTCCCCCCCCACTCCATCACTAAATGAGGCCTGATAGTCTAGATTTTATCTCTAAAAATTTTTGAAGAAATTTTACTTCAGCAAAAAGTAATACAATTTGGTATAAAAGAAAAACATATCTTTGAAAATAGGTTTCGGTCTCTTCTATTTTCTGTCCACTTTTCAGATTACACTTGAGTTACGCGGTATAATTCAATTGAAAAACTATACCCGGTTATAAAATCTTGTATTAAATACACAATTTAAAGGAAAAATGATCGAAATTTCGGAATTTTATATTTAATTTATTTTGCGGTTTGCGAAAACACTTCCTGTTCCTTTAAGGACTGATTCGAGACTAATTTTGTTTTCTTTAAAGAAACAAAGGAGTGGCCTCATGTTTAGATTTCATTCTAAAATTGCGTCGCATTTCTTATTTAACAGTTGGAAACCTCGAGTGTTTGAAGAGTATTCTGATATTCTCTCGATAATGTAAAAGAATCTCTGAAATACTGTGTAGTTCTTGATTTATGAAATTCTTTGAAAAGCGTTTAAACATTATTATAAAAATTCAGTGAAAATCATCAAAATTAATCGCTGGAATCACTCAAAAAGCCTTAAAATGTCAGAAATTTTTATAAAAACTTTTTTTGTTTTGAAACTCTGTTGAAACTATTGAAACCAGACGAAAATTCTCTCAATTAATCCCTCGATGCTCTCAAAAAGCATTACAGTATTTTTAAAGTTTACCCCCCCCCCCCCCTCCATCATTAAATGAGGCCTGATAGTCTAAATTTTATCTCTAAAAATATTTGAAGAAATTTCAATTCAGCTAAAATTAATACAAATTGGTATAAAAGAAAAACTTATCTTTGAAAATAGGTTTCGATCTCTTCTATTCCCTGTCCACTTTTCAGATTACACTTGAGTTACGTGGTATAATTAAATTGAAAAACTATACCCGGTTATAAAATCTTGTATGAAATACACAATTTAAAGGAAGAATGATCGAAATTTTAGAATTTTATATTTATTTTTTCGGCGGCTTGAGGAAACACGTCCTGTTCCTTTAAGGAGTGATTCGAGACTAACTTTGTTTTCTTTAAAGGGACAAAGGAGGACCACATGTTTCAATTTCGTTTTAAATTTTGTCGAATTTCTTATTTAACGGTTGGAAACCTCGAGTGTTTGAAGAGTATTCTGATATCCTCTCGATAATGTAAAAGAATCTCTGAAATACTGTGTACCCAGCTAACCTGTTACCACCGTGAAAAGTTCCTAAGTGATCACATGTTATGAGAGGAATTGTTACTTGTATGTCAGCTTCCTAGCGGGTAACGTGATGATCGCCGTAGTTTACTAGGGAGGCTTGTTTGTATCGGTTACCTTCCAAACTAGTAACATGGTGGTAACAGCCGGCAGCGATCTTAAACTTCGTGCGCATGTGCAAGGAATAAGCATTCATTGGCTCCGTGATTTCCTGCATAATTTAAAAGTGCAAACTTAAATAGGTTTGACGTTAATTTTGCAATAAAAACACATGTTTCATTTTTGCTTGTAGTACATACGTTTTTTGAATTATAATTAGCGGTTAGATTATCTAAATTAAAAAGAAAAATTAATTAATTTAAAATTAGTACAGAATATCTACGGGCTTAACTATTTTAATAATTTACAATAGTATTTATTATTTACGAATTTTAAAGTTAATAATTAAAAAAACAATCACGGAAACAAGTAAGTTTTTTTTTTGAAAATGTATTATTTTTTAATATCGATGGCCTACTACAAGCAGTGTATAACAAATAATTTTTTAAGGATTTGAAGGAAGAATTTTAAAAAATAATTAGATAGTTGAGTGAACAACAAAATAATGCAAAAACCGTGATTGTTATTTTATAAAATTAACTCGTTACATTATTTAATTATGCCATATCTATTAGAACAGATATTCCAACTGTTTACTGAATTATTCTATCAAAATCTTACGAAAAATAAGTCCAAGGTGCTGGTCAATTTCATAAGAAGATATTTTAAAAATAATGAAAAGTAATGGAAAAATTATTAAATTTATAATTTGTAAGTATTCCCTTAATCTTTGGCTTGTGCTTGTTTTTTGTAGAACTTTTATAGGTTTAAAGTAATTGTGATCTCTTATCAATGGCAGATCACTAATGTCATGGCAAGTACTGATGATAATATGCGTATAAAATTACAGCATCTGGCCAGTATGAGTGAAAGTAATTGCTAATTGCTGATCAGTGTAATTTCTAAAACACAAAATTTTGAGTCTGAATAATTTAAAATTGATAAATTCAAAATTAAAATATTGGAGACTAAAACTCCTTCAAAATGGTACAAAAACTAAACATTGCTAATACATACATTTTTTAAATTTGGAAACTGACAAGTTTCTAAGTTAAGCAATATCAACTTTTTTAGTTAAACTGGTTTCCAGATGTGTTTTTTAAATTGAACACGTTAATTTTAAATCAGTCGAAATTATATAAAATCAATTTTTTGTATTCAAAAAATATAATAGTTCAAAATGTTTTTCTAGTCTATGATATTTTACAACTTTTCCAATCAGTGTAATACAATTTAGTGTAATACATAAGTGTAATTTCTAAAAGCACCAAATTTTGAATCTAAATCATTTGAAATCGAAAAATTTGAAATTATATTATTGTAGACTAAAAGTGTCTTCAAAAATAAAATTGATTTCTAAATGTTCCTAAGCAGTATTAATAAAAGAGAACATTTTTATTGTAAATGACCTATTAAAATTGGGAAATAATTCTGGTTTTAACATTTTGCTACCTCACTGGTAGCAGCAACCAAAAAATCACTGGTACTGACAATAATATTTCTGGGAAAATTTTAAATGTATACCATTAAGCATTAAATGATTTCGTTTTTATCTTGAAAGGCGAAGTTTTTACTTTTGAACATTTCAAATTATGTCGAAAAAGAATCTGGAAAATGATAGGACAATTTTTTTAATTTTGCAGAATTTTAACAAATTTTAGGAAAAACAAATTGTTTCAACAGTTATTCAGAAGTTTTGAAAAGATTAGAAAATAATTTATACCTTGAGAATTTTGAAAGCTTTTAAGAGAATAAAGAAATTTCTTAAGATTGTCAGCAAAATTTCAAATGATTTTTATTTTTAAAATTAATTTTTAGAGAATTATATTAAAAGATTTTAAAACATTTTTAAAAATTTCAAAAATTTTCAAAAAATCATCTGCAATATTTTAAGGCAATTTGTTTAATTTTGAAATTTTTTTAAAAAGAATCGAATCATTTTACAAAATATTTAGGAGGTGCACAAGTTTTAAAAATAATATTTTAAAAAATTTTAAACAAAATGTAGATTTAGGAAGATTTTGAAAAAAATAGAAGCTTTTTAAGAATTGTGAAAGGTTTCAAAACTATACAGAAAACTTTCTTAACGTTCCTGGAGAAATTTGAAATAATTTTTTAATTTTAAAATTGATTTTTAAAGGAAATTTTAACAGATTTCAAAAGGTTTCTAAAAATGTCGAAAAAAATATGGAAGATTTTAAGGCAATTTTTTTTAATTTTTGAAGATTTTTCCAAATTGTAAGAAAAATTTGAGTTAGTTTATAATAAAATTAAGAATTTTAGATGTTTTGAAGACATTAAAAATATTTTAAAATTTGAAAAGGTTTCTGAAAATTTATAAAATAATTTTACGTTTCTTCCAATCTTTTAAAAGTCCTAAATATCCTTTAAGCGGACCCGATTTTTTCCTAAAATTTTGTGAAATCCTGTAATAAAGAAAAATTTCATCAAAATTTTCTAGTTTGTTTTTCAATACATCTGAAATCTTCCAAAATCGTTTTGAACTTTCTCGAGAATCTTAGAAAAATTACATTTATATAACTTAGAAACAAACTGATAATATTTACTTCCCCGCTCTCTTTTGTACGGGCAATAAAATTTAAAAACTCTTGAATTATAAACTTTTAAAATTTAAATAAATTTTTTTTTCATTTTAAAGTATAAAATGAAAGCTATTAACACTTCTTAATTAACAAAATTTTAATTAAATGCATTTATACTGCAAAATAAC
>CAKNYM010043782.1:53768-67701 GCA_932195095.1 Andricus curvator | reverse complement strand
AAGTAAGAATTTAGTCGACGAATGTAAGGTTATTGCTTTATTTTTTTAAATTTGACAAGATCTGAAGGTATCAAAGGACTTGTTGTTTTCACGCATTCTGTTTTACCGACTTTAATATACATGTATATTAATTTTACAACATGATGGTATATTAAAATTAATGTACGGTATGTGCAAATGACTTTACTCACATGTATATTAAATTTCGATCAGATTTTTTTAACAGTGTGGTTTAACGCAGTTCGCATAGAGCTGACAAGTGGCAAACGTACCCACAAATAAATAATTGGTCAGGTCTTACCAGCCTGGCATAATCAGCTTACTAGCCTCCCTCATTCTAACCATTTTCCAACCTACCCTCGCCTTTAGCTCGGGACGTAACAGCTGATTTGGTGGCAGCGGTGGGATAGCCACTTCGCGTGCTCGCAAGCCCTGCCATCGTTAATAAACCTACGTAACACCCTGAATTAACCTTGTATGCATTTTTTGTAGCAAGATTATACAAGTGAAGGGTTTAAAACAACGAATAATTCCAAATATTTATTCAACATTCCGCGAATTTAGAATTTCTACTTAAAATTTACACTTTGGGTTTTAAATACCAAATTTCTTTGAAATTATTCACGAACGTTATTCCAGTCGAATCGAAAACAGTAAAAACAGGGTATATAAATTAATTATTGCGGAAAATTCAAATCCTTTTAGAATTTTAAATCCTTTATTCGATTTGCAATAAATTAAAAGTGCACATTGTTGCAAGTTGAAGACAACTTCAAACCATGGTTCAAAACCACGGTTCTCAAAAGGCAAGCTACAATACTTCACCTCATTAATTGCCTTTTTCTTATTATTTTACAAAAAACAAGATTAAATCCAATGTAAGAATCTTTCTTTTACGGATTGATCACCCGTAAATGGAACTCCTATAATAGATTCACTCATTACAAATTCAGTCAATTTTAATAGAAAATAAAAAGTTAAAATTATAACTTCAGTTCATCAAACAGAAAAACTAGCTACAACATTTTCCAAATTTTAATTTAAAACCAGTGTTTTCAATCACACGCGATTCTGAAATTATAATTCACATCATTAAATTATCCAGTCTATGACAGCTCGAGTTGTCGTTGCAGAGCTAGATGCAACCATAGACATCGAATCTCTACATTCTAAATATTTCTCCTCGTTCTTAAACATAGAATAAGTGTCTAACCTTTACTGTATTTTCTACTGAAACAAGGCGACAGTCGTTTGCCAGTGATAGGTACGCGTTACGATCAGACCGTTTACTTATATTATAGCAACGCTTCCAAGCACTCGCGCTTAATAGAATTTGCAGTATTCGATTAAAGTGACTTATCAAGGTCCATCATGAATTAAAAAGAATTGATACACCTCTACCATTAAAAACATTCCTCGAGCAACCGCGAAAGTAAATTCATCCAAAACTTTTGTATTCGTTCTTTGGCTAAGCGCAAATGTCTAATTTTTACCGCTTTTTCTACTGAACTATAGAGTCAATAATCAACGTGCGATTATAGTCGGACAATCCGCATGTAAAGCAACGACCATTATTGCACATAAACGAAAGCAATTATAACATTACACCCTACAGCAAAATACATTCCTAGGGTTGTTTCATGAATTGAATATTTTTTCAATTGTTGAGCTATCTCTTTTTATTAAAACCACCCGTTTTATAATTGAATTATAAAATCACCGCAAAATTTCACAAAATGCCCGACGAAAACTCAGCATCAAATCAATCCACTTTTGACGGCGATATTAATCGAACACTCAGTGAAGCCATGATGACATCCATGGCCGAGTGTTTCGCCATACAGCAAGGGGTAGTAAACATCCCTACCTATGATGGGAAAAACATGACTGTTAGAGATTTCATTCAGGACATAATAAATGGAGAATCTTCAGTACCAGAAAATTCCGAGAAACAATACCTCAGAGCTGTTTTAGCCCGATTAAAGGGTGCGGCTAGAGATAGCCCCTATGTCCGTTTCATGACAACTTCCGATACACATAAAAGCCCGTATCACAGACGTTCTCATTCGCCCGAATTTTCAGATTTCGTAAATGAGAACAACTCTCATTTTTCAAATAATCACTTTCCGCCTTATCAACACCGCTATCAGACTTATGATAAAAATTCAAAGAGAAATTCAGACGCACAAGAATTTTCAAACTTTCCGTATAATCATATTGCAACACACGAGTATCCGGGTACACACGATCCCTATCCACATTTTCCGACGGCTTCGTTACAAAGTACAGGATATCGAAATACATATTATCAGAATGATGAGATCAATTATCAGTGTCACATAGATTTAAACTTGCACTCCGCTCGCCGAACAGACGCCGCGACGAGCGAGAAAAAAGGAGAGCATCTACCGAGCATAGGGAACTAGGAGCGTCATACAAGAGTACAAATCATGAAGAAATACGACCAAACATCGAACTGAAGTTTAAATTAGAATCCCCAGCCGTAGAATTTTCATCCCCAGATTTCATGAACACAAAAGCATAATTTTTAGTTGATATTATTATTAGCGGATATTAATTTAATAAAGATAGACTCCTTAAACGAAGAGCTAATAGTAAACGAGACCGGGTTCATGAAAATAACGGGAGTAACTCAAAACCTAATTTCTACCTTAGGTACAATTAAATTGAACCTAGGAGATTCTGAAGTAAAATTTCACGTAATCTCGTCAGATTTTCCTTTGAATACCCATGGAATTCTAGGACGAAAATACCTTCGGCAAGAAAAGATTAAAATTTTCATTTTGGCATAACCATATAGTTACTAATTCGAATCCAATAAAACCTATCCCTTTTATCGAAAAAGAGTAAAAAATTGCGCAGGATGAGATAATTAATTATAAAGGAACGGAATCAAAACAAAAGTTCAATATAAAAACCGTAGAAGAACTTGAACTAGATAGCGAAACGGAATTTGATCAAAGAATGAACTTGTTTATTAACCGGGCTGAAATCGAACTAGATGAACTTGAAACTCAAGAAGAAACTAGTGAAGAAGATAAATATGCATATGATCCAAAACAAGTAGAATCTCCCTCAAACATTTTTGAAAATTTTTCAACCCCCAATTTAGCAATTGAACAAAAGAGCGGTGAATCACCACGAACCGTATTAACTCCATCACAATAATCATCTGGAAACATGGCTAAACCAGGGCCCCTAAAATATGTAATAAATAACAAACCGCGATATACACGTCGGATGCAAGCAGAGTGCGAGTTAGGTGCCAGGCGTTGCTGTTTTGACAATTTGCGAGGGGAGAATTTAAGGATAGGTATACGGAACCTAGACGAAAGACGATCCCAGAACACTTATAGCGAAAAGGCTAGAAAAAAAGTACCATCAACATTCTTACTAACCTATTAATACATCTTCCTTTTGTAGAAGAAGGAACAACACCAACGTTTGCCCAGGAAATGCTTCATAGGTAAAAATGTATCAACTCTCTCTATCTCCAAACCTCTCTCTCTGTATATATATATATATATATATATATATATATATAATATAAATATTTTGCCTGAATTATAGATCTTTTAAACTAGACAGTTGTCTCTTTAAAATAAGAATAACTCAAAAAAATTGAATGAGTGACTCTGGACCAATCTATTTAGATTATTACTTTTTCCAAAAATTCAAAATTTATGCATTTCTAAAAACTGCTAAAATTTAAAACATTCTTTAACAAAAATTTGAAATAAAAAGATTTCTGCCGAAAAATCGATTGATTCAAAGCGCATTCATTGATTCGGGGGATCGAGCTCATTGAATCGAACAAATGCATAAAGCTGGACCTTTTGAGTTCAAAGCAATTAATTTACTTGAATGTTTGAAAAAAATTATTTTGTTAAAATAGTACATTTAAGGAGTTCGATTCTTTTAAATAATAAAAGACATATGTCTGGTCCAATACGGGATCACTACTTTAGAAGCAATAGATTCCTGATACTAAACAATGGGACTCAACGATCAATGTTAAAATGGTATTAGCTTCAAAACACCAATGGTTAGTAGCAATTTTCGATTCTTAAAATCTAAAAACATAATACCTTCTACCAGTTAACCGAAAAGATAATTGACTTTTAAGTCAAAAAGTTCAATTACGCTAAATAAAAATCAGCTCTAATCTACGATTAACTGTATTCACATTAAATTTCGACCAATTTCAGAAAAAGTTACACTCCAATTACAAAAAGCAATTGAATCAATTACCTCAACTGCGAATAATTGACAAGATTTAAAGAAATAAAAGCACTTATTAAGTTTTAAGTAACTGCTATACCGACCTGCATATTATATTTAATATAAAATATACAACGTTGCATATTTTAACTAAATTGCAAATATTGTTTATGCAAATGTCTTCATATAAATTTGTATGCAGATTTTCGAAAAGTGAACGCATTGACTTGTTCCATATTGTTTTGTGTATGGCATACAAATTAATCATAGAAATTTTGAAGGTTATAACGAAAACGCACAGTAAAATTCAACCCAAATTGGTACTGACAAGTACACTAGCGCATCCTCTCGAATTTTCTCAAAGCAAGCCATATTTAAATAAAGGAAAGAGATCACAATCTCTAAAAATCCAATAATCACTTTAGCCTTTCTATCATCAAATTTTAGTAACTTCGTATACATTCATACACATGTGTACAAAAGTAAGAGTAGTAAACAAATTCCAAATTACACGAAATATCCAAAATTAGACAAGCAATTACAAATGCTGTTAATTAGATTCCGGGATGTATCAAAATTACATGTGATCAAGCAAGATTGATGAAATTGCCTATTCTCCTAATTCCTACTCTCAATCAGTTGCAAAATTCTCAAGAAAAACAGAAAAGTAATCACTCGTTCAACTATTCAAGTGACGAGGGGTCTACACCACACAGGTCGCACCTTTGCTTCGGTGTCTATCAAAACGAGGAGATTGTCATCAAGGACGATGAACCATTCTAAGGAGGGAAGACGGAAAATAAAATTCCAAAACTTTTCCAGTCAAAATGCTTCGCTAGATGTGAAGAAACAAATACATGGTATCAACATGGCATCATGCTGCATCATCCTAGTAATTGGACTCCTTGAGGCTGTTTCCACCGGAAGAAGAATCTCCAAAACTGTTCAAAGGAACACTACACATCTAACTTCATATGATGATTTCACCATCTCATCATGGCTGCCCCTCACGTGAAACTTAATCCTTTCGTGAAAAGATCTCACCGGCCAGGGAACGCCTACAACACGATAAGAACATGGCGATTGAAGTCCATGTTAACCTCAATGATTCACCTCAACACCACTCTGGATAGCAATAAAAGAAGATCTGTAAATTCAAGTTTTACGGACCAACTGACTCCTTTCCCCAAAATCCTACCATTTCAAAATTCTACCCTTACAAATTATCATCAATGACAAATTCCATAATGTGGATAAAGATTACATTCACATTGGAGAATCCTTAAAAGGAAATTGTTGTTATACAATTATCTAACAAGCTATAAAACGAATATTGGACCCTCAATATAATTAATTCTCCAAATCCAGAGTTTAACGAACATGTTTTAGTAAAACATAAGAAAACAAAAGTTCTATCGTATGTGCTTTTGATAAGAAAAGGCATAAGTGAGTAATTTATCTAAGCAATTTATGTGACGAATTGAGAGAATTCTTTAAGGTGGGCTAAGAAAAGAAATAAATTTTCTATGGAATGTTAATTTTAAGAGAGGTGACATCAAAATTACTATAATTAATACCAATAACTAATAACCTAATTAAAACATTAGTATAACTTGCTACTGTGTTAGATATAAACGCCCGCAGTGAGTGAGACACTACCTCAGAAGCGAGACTCCGCCTCCATGACTAAGAGGAACGCCACTCATTCGAACAAGATGGAGGATGAGAAACTGATAAGTAAGTGAAGCCACAACCGCACACAGCAACGTCCTTAATCATGATGGCCGACGGCTCGAGAAATATAATCCGACCGCGATAAGGATTAGAAGACCGCCTGCGGAATAAAACACCACACCCATAGTATGGCATCTCAAACCACGTGTCGCAGCAACCGGCGAACGATTCACCTACACGCGGCAATCATATATAAAAGTAGGCTAGAACAAAATAGTGGCGTCTGCAAAAGAAGCATTGTCAATTACAAGATCAGAGGTCCCACAAAATACGCGAAATGAAGAATCACTTCAAATCTTAAAATGGCCTCTTATCTTGGAATCAGGAAAATAGTAAATTGTAGAATTTAATCAAATTCCACATACATATTCTCATGTAAACAATCAATTGAGAGTCCTTAATGTTAATAAGTACAAACTGGTTGCTTTGAAACTACGGTATGCACTTAAGAGAAAAGGAAATTTCAATTTCGCACTGAACCATATCGTTGAGTCAAAGCATACACACGTGATTAATCATACTAAAATTTTATAGCACACAAGTCTTTGTGGAATTGTGATCAAGTACGTAAAACCACATAGATCAAAAATCTTGAGCAAGAAAATTTTAACTGAAAATAGCATTAATGAGTCCTATTACAAATTTTCGAACAAATTAAAAAATCATCGAGGACGATGATGATTCTAAGGAGGGAGGACTGTTACATCCCGAAATTTTACAAAATTTGATGTAACGCCTAGCTAGGTGCAACCTACCTTACCCCACATCTTTTAGGCTAACTCCATCAACTACAAGCAATAGCAATACCGATCTTCTCTGAGTTTGAACCTAAGTATGGTAACTGCACTACGGTCGGTAAGATAGAAACCACAAGATACTAAAAGTATTGCCATGAAGGGATAAGAACTCAGAGAATACCGATAGCTTAGCATACGTTCGGTTAATGAGAGATTGTAATTGCAGACTCTACCGCTATAACATAATTAAGTATATTTAATAACATACGAATGTATGCATATTCCTAATAATCCGTAACATAGACAATAACAAAGTCAAAACTAATCATATGGAACATGAATACCCGTGTGGAAAAATTTCGTGGCGCTGTACTGTTTCTGTCCAGTCCGCCTTGAGTCGACATTGGCGCGCCACAGGCTGACTGTCCAGTGGCTAGACTGGGATGTAACGCTCGGATCGACTAGTTTCTAGACAGATCGGCTATTTTGATAAAAAATAATTATTAATTAAATAATATAATTATTTTTTATGCCATAAAAGTCCAATATATAGATTTTGCAGTTAATTAAAAATATAAAAAAAGTTTTTGTACACAAAAAAATGAAGAAATGAGTTTCCGCAAATCTCTTGTACGTACGCCGGGTGTCGAACTTCTGATGTAACTTCCTATTATATTGTTGTAACTTTGTCCCGTCGCCTTAACACCTCGGCCATCTAAAAGTTAAATTTTTTTTCTTTTTTGTCGGACATGAATTTCGATGCATTACATCCTAATATTTATTTCAATAAAACATGAACAATTTTTAAACATTAAAAGTGCTTGATTTGTGAATAAATCATTGAAAAAAATAAAGTTTGTATGATGTTACTTGCGACTAGGCTACGAAATAATGATTCTTTATTATTTCAAATAATTAATACGTTAGGCTTAATTATTATTTACGGAATAAATAATTTAAATAAATCTTTTATAATAATATTTGATTTTCTGGAATATCATAAATATTATACATAGCATTATACATATTATAATTATTATTAATTCAATATAAATTCATTATAACTTCACTATATAATTCAATCGAAACAAAATGTTTTTAAACATTCGTCAAAAAATCGTTCTTGAAACTGCAGTTCTGGTGTTAAAGTTTCTATCACCTTCAACTCTACAATTAATTATTGCTTGGGCATTTGTACAATTGTGTATTGTAATTTCCCAAATCTTTTATTCAAAAATGATTATTTTCTGAATTCACCTCTGTAATTTTTGTTTAAGTCCAAACCCTGATTCTATCTAGAAACTAGCTAAAATCTGGACAATCTTTATATATTCAAATTCGTAACGAACTCCTAGATAGCGCCAAGAATGGGACTAGACAGCAGAAAGGTTTGAAACAAACACGTAGTAAAACTAGAAAGCGCCAGTGTAGCGCCAGGCTAGTATTGCGTGAATAGACAGACTTAAGAAAAACTGTACTGGCTTTAGCATGATTCAAGACTGCCACGAAATTTTTCCACACGGGTACACGCGTATGTCTAAATTTAAATAATAATTTATCGACATAATGTCATACTACAGTTTACTACTAAGGTATAACCCACCTAGTGGAGAAACCTGCGCATGGTCAGACAAGATTGTGACCAAAAGTGTCTGACTAGAGATATCGCCTATAGCTAAGTTAACATACCATATAGAATCCAAACTCCTGAAAGGTCGAGAGTTGAGATACGCGACCGCTGCCCACGGTTGCTGACGATAGCATGAGTCATCCGCATGAATCGTTTGACATGCAATAAGGAAAGTTGCAAGTCTCAAATAACTTCTCGCTAATCTAGAAAACGGACAACTGATCACCGGAAGTCTCGGAGGACGGAAACTATTAGTCACTTACATGAGCCATACGAAACTCAATATCGAGAGTCGCGCGCATCAAATGACATCTCGCTGAATTATAGAGGAACGTGTGAAACCACATTTCTGTAAACTGCACGTGCCAAACCACATATTTGTAAATCGTACGTGCCGAACTACATGTCTGTAAATCGTACGTGACTTCTGGCTTGTACCTAGCACGGCTTCTATCTGATTGTGACCGAAGAAACGCTCTGATTAAGTTGTGCACTTGCAAGTTCAATTTGAAATAGTTGAAGTGTTCGAGTCTTGAACTATTTCCCCTCGGCTGAGACTTTCGACCGCTGTAGAGCAACTTTCCGGAAAGAGTCCGCAGTGTTAACCTTCCTGAAAGGACTCACTCTCGCCCTTTCAAGCGTAGAAAGGTACATGTAAGTTTATTTTATGTAGCTCTTAACTCTGTTCTTATTCCTTATAATAAAATAATTGTTGTAGCAACTATCTCTCACTCATTTAAACACTGTACTCTAACACAGTCCGCGTAGGGCTGATGAGCGACACGCAAACCCACAAACAAATAATTGGTCAGGTCTTACCAGCCTGACATAATCAGCACACTGGTCTCTCTCTCTTTTTCTATTTTCCATACTACCCTCGCCTTTTGCGCGGGACGTGACAACTCATGTATTTTATATGGATGACTCGAAGATCTATACTTCTGGTAAAAGCAAACTTCAGAGTGCTTTAAATATCGTTAAGAAGTACACATGAGAGATTGGTATGGATAAATCTCACGCCGTCACGGTGAACGCGGACTTATGAATGTCCAATGTCTTCATAACCGAATTGTTCTAGGTACAGCTTACATCTTTGAAAATGGCAGATATCATCTCCTAAAAATTGTCAGAAAACGCGAGATGATTGGCAAAGGAGCGTTCCTTTACAAAACCGCGGAGCAGGGAGCCGCGACCTTCGGCCTGAATTTTAACATTAGAAGCGAGGAAAGTGGATTACTCCATCTAGATGCTTCACTTCAAGACTTCGAGAAACGAACCTTATTCGTGATCGAATTCTCGGCTCCGGCCGACTGCAATATCACTTCCAAGGAGAAGGAAAACGAGAACAGGTATCAAGATCTTAAAAGGGAGTTGGAACGACTGTGCCCAAAATATTCGGTTAAAGTAATTCTCCCTGTGACCAGTGCTCTCGGAAGTGCAAAACTCTCACTGGTTCTTAACCTTGAAGCCATACCCGCGTGCCAAAAATATGCCAAGGCACTTGCGAGATGGCTACAGAAAGCTGTCATCCTTGTGTCGCTTCGTGTTCAAGACACACGAGGGTTTCACCGGCCTGTCGTTGTGATTTCATCGTGCCCTGTGACCACGCATCTCACGTTCGTGAGACGTGGCCATAGGTGTGATTTACCGCGGTCCTATTGGGAGCCGGTGTCATTTTTAGATGGCAGTTGCTCCCAGTGGGACCCTTCATTTAACCGAATTTTTTCGTTATTCTCGAAAACAGCAGAAGGGACAAAAAAGTTAAGATACAAGTTTACACATTCAGAATAGTTATACTACAAATTTCTCTTGTTGACATCTTTCTTGGTTCAAGAGAAAAAAATTTTAATTCAAAAATAGACCTAAAAAATTATGCAAGTTTTGAGTTTCACAATTGAAAATTCTGTATTTTTGATGATTTAGAAAAATTAACTCATTTAAAATTACACACCTTGATAATAATTAAAGGATCTTCAATTGCAAATATTTAAGATAGACTTATTTTAAAAAGATGTTCAATATTTCATAATTTTAAACTATAGATATTCAAATTTAGACAAGTTGTTGAAATTAAAGTTGTAAACATCTGCAAAATTATTCAGTGTCGAAAATAAAGCCATCAGTTGGACAGAGAGTTCCAGACTTATACGGTATATTTAATATATTTTGATGATACAACATGAAGAAAAATAATTAATACTGAAAAAAATGTACAAAATGGTTTTTAAGTCTACGAGATCCTTTTAATACTTACGAATAAAACCTTACTGAACATATGAAATTGCATCCATTTATTTGGATTCTCATCCTAATGAGAAGGTTTTGCTTCAAAATTAATTTTTTAAATTTAAGATTCATCATCATAGTTGAAAAATACGTTTCTTATGGTTAAAAATTGATTTTTTGACTTCAAATATAAATATTCTATTTTTGGTTGCAAATTAATCGTTTTTAGTAGAAAATTCATGTATTTTGTTCAAAATTGGTCATTTTTGGTACAAAATTAATCTTCTGGGTTAAAAATGCATTTTTTGGTTATATATTCCTCTTTTTATTTGAAAATTCATCCCTTTGATTAAAAATATAATTATTTTGTTGAAAATTCATGTATTTTGTTCAAAAATATTCTTTTCTGATAGAACGTTAATTTTATTGAATGAAAACTTATCTTTTTGGTCGAAAATCCAACTACTTGGTTCAAAATTTATTTCTACATTCTCATCCTAATGAGAAGGTATTGGTTTCATGTAAAATTTGACTTGGTCGGTTTTCATCAAATCTCCACGTTTTGAGACCCCCTGAGCTAGAAAAAACGATGTTTACCAAGGTGTCTGTCTGTAGACAGTAATCTGTCTGTAGTATGTCTGTAGTATGTCTGTAGTCTGTCTGTCTGTAGGCACGATAACTTTCGAAAAAATGATCAGATTGGATTGAGCTTTGGCACATCTTTTTAAGCCCTGCAAGAAAAGAAAAACGTTGCTTTTTGCTAGCCCTACAAGATTATCATAACAACTTTTTAAATTTTCTTGAAAAATAAAAAATTCCAATTTTGACCCCATGAAACATATAAACAATAAAATAAAAAATTCCATTTTGCTTTCAGACTATGCAAGATACGAAAAAAGATTATTAGACCAAAATTATCCATCCAAGAAAGATCTACAAATTTGTTGTTAATTATTTTTTTATAGGACGCCTAGTTTTTGTTTTAATCGTAAAAATGACATTACAAAATTAACAAAAAATCAAATTTTTACATTCTCTTCCTAATGAGAAGGTTTTATGTAAAAAAATTTTAATATAGTTTTCTATTAATAAAACAAACACTGCTTCACCAGAAACAGAATTTTAGATTTTTTGGTAGCATGTTCAGTAAGTTAAACCAAAACTGTTTCTTAAGCAATTAAGCGTTTTTCATTGGACTTTAAAAAGCGTGTGGGTATTTTAATGAGAATGTGTTCCTTAAGGCCGATAGAACCTTAAGTAAATAAACTTTCTTTCTAATCTAAAATAAAAACAAATTTAACAATCATTTAAAACGCAGAGGTTTTGTCTGTTTTATAATATTTGCACGTAAATTTCTTCTTTTTATCTAAGCCTAGCACGATGTGCGAAAACCGAAAAAAGCCGAGCGCGCGCCAAAAAGTATCCGAGTGTGTAGCGCGAGGTAAATATATTATCAAACGCGAAGCGCGAGATACAACAACCGCGCGCCCTAGGCGCGCTCAAACTTGCGAGCGTAACGAGCCCCGCGCGATGAGAATGTGCCCGCACGGCGGGCAGATTTTTTAAATTTAAGATTCATCATTATAGTTGAAAATTCATTTATTTGGTTAAAAATTTAACTATTTTGTTGAAAATACGTTTCTTATGGTTAAAAATTAGTTTTTTTTACCTAAAATATAAATATTCTATTTTTGATTGAAAATTAATCTTTTTTAGTAGAAAATTCAGGTATTTTGTTAAAAATTCGTCATTTTTGGTAGAAAATTAATCTTCTTGATTAAAAATGCATTTTTTTGGTTAAATATTCCTCTTTTCATTTGAAAATTCATTCCTTTGATTAAACATGTTCTGGGTCCTCCGAGGTTCCTGTACAGGAATTTTCAACTGGGTGTTAATAACAATTTTTCGACATGCTTGAAAAAATGAAAATTAGTGATTTTATTGTACAAGTAGTACATCCAATCATATACTTCACAATCTTTCCCCTATTCCCCTCTTTGCCTGTTTTCAAAAAACTTCCTATTTTTCTCGTTTTTGCGCTTAAATGCGAACCTAATTAATATGGAACCTAATGAAAAAATCCAACTATTTTTCGTTGAAAGTTAATTATTCTTAATTCAAAAGTTCAATATTATATCTTTGGTTCAAAATTCTTGAATCTGGTTGAAGATTCAACTATGTTTTTGAAAACTTGTTTTATTAGCTGAAAATTCATTTTCTGAACTCAAAATTCAACTGACTCATTTCTGGCTGAAGGATTGATTGTGTTTTGTTGAAAATTCAACTATTAAATTTTTGATTGAGAATTCATCTTTTTTTGTTGAATATTCAACTACTTGGTTAAAAGTTGAACTAGTTTGTTAAAACTTCATTTTATTAGTTGAAAATTTAACTATTTTGTTGAAAATTCGTTTTTTTTTTTTTTTTTGCTTGAAAATTATTATTTTCAACTGAAAATTTGACCACTCCATTTCTCGTTAAAAATGTATGGGGTTTAGTTGAAAATTGATGCTGCTTTGTTAAAGATTCACTTTTTTGGATGAAACTGTTTTTAATTTCAAATTCAAATTTTTTTTTGCAATATTTACTATGCAATATTCGTAGAAAATTCATATTTTTGGTTCTAAAAATCCTCAGAATCCAAGAATCCTCAAGCATTGCAGATTAATTTTCAACCAAGCAGTTGCATTTTTATCCAATAAAGATGAAATTTTCATCAAAAAAATATTTTATTGACTTTTCAATATCAGAATATGAATTTTCAACAAGAAGTAAATTTTCTACTCATGACTTTTTGACAAAATTGTTGAATTTTCAACCAAACAGTTGCAATTTTTATCCATAAAAAATGTAATTTCTACTAAAATAGATGAATTTTTACATTAAAAGGTCAAATTTTCAACATCAAAAAATTAGTTGAATTTTCACCCAAAAAGATTTCAGTTGAATTTTCAACACTAAGATATGAATCCAAGAAAAATGCAATATTTCTACCACGAAGGAATAGTAAGGAGTGGTATCACCCTGCGTGTTTGGTGAGCAGAGGTGGGACATGATATCAACACGCGTTGGAAGTTTTGAACTTGTTTAATGAACGAACATAACCTACATATGCATAGAGATGTCAAAATATAACATAGGGGAGTGGGTATAACCAGCTCTGGTAGAACACGTGACTGTGAAAACAGCTCTGCGCATGTGCACGGTCTTGCATACAAGTTTTCATTCGTGGCAAGCATTAACGAATCCTTGGACGTCGCTCGTCCCATCTCTGCTCACCAAACGCATAGGGTGATACCACTCCTTACTATCCCTTCGTGGTGGTATAAAGACTGGCAGTACATGTCGCTTTTTTTGAAAAAAA
>CAKNYM010043782.1:0-53368 GCA_932195095.1 Andricus curvator | reverse complement strand
AAAAAAACAAACTATTTTCCATGTAACAATTAAAAGAAAAAAATTACTTTTTGTGGTACAGTGTTCTACTATT
The DNA here is from genome assembly GCA_932195095.1 of Andricus curvator. Classification (NCBI taxonomy): domain Eukaryota; kingdom Metazoa; phylum Arthropoda; class Insecta; order Hymenoptera; family Cynipidae; genus Andricus; species Andricus curvator. The sequence goes on along the minus strand of CAKNYM010043782.1, from coordinate 53,295 downwards.
CCGCGAAGCAGGGAGCAGGTAAAGCAGTTATCGTGCTCGGAATTTCTTTTGCGCGACCCTAGCGGGAAAAGGAAGAACTGAGATCCATTATGACTCAAGTCTGCAGGTAATGAAGCGCCCACTATGACCCACATTGATTAATTCAGGGGCGAACGCACCGTATACGAAAACTAGGGGCCCCTCCCTGGCGGACCGAACAAACGGAACGCATACGCTACAGCGTATCCTTATAGTATCCACATCGTATCATCTCCGTATCATGCAAGAAAAACTCATTAAAAAAGAAAGATTAACATTTTACTTGTTGAAATTCGGATTCTACGTGAAATTTGAGTTAAAAGGTCACAGAGTAATCGCAATAGTGGACGATGCGTTTGAAGTCGCCTTCAGCCCATGTTATCGATAAGTATTATATTTTTTTAAAGTTTTTAATGTTGCAAGAAAATCTATTGAGATTACTCCGTGACCTTTTAACGCAAAATTTCAAGTAGAATCCGAATTTCAACAAGTGAAAGGTTCATCTTCCTTTTTAAATGAGTTTTTCTTGCATGATACGGAGAGGATACGATGTGGATACCATAAGGATACGCTGTAGCGTATCGGCTCCGTTAGTTCGGTCCGCCAGGGCTACCCAGAGTTTTTAAATTCTCGGTAATTTAAAATCGGGTAATATTACCGGTAACATACCGGTATGTTACCGAAGCTTCGAGAATTTATCGAGAATTTATGAGAATATTCAATTATAATGCTTTTTTGTTATTTTAAAAAGTAATTAAATAATGTTCTTGATGTTATAGTTGATTTTCTATCATTTGGTATATTTTTTAAATATTTCTTATTATAAATAATATACCAAATGTTCAAAAATTAACCATAACATCTTGAATATTCATTCACAGTGATCGACAACCGTTTAACATCTAAAAAATTCAGTAATTATATAATATTGGCGCTTATAGAATAAATTATAAACAGCGCCCATTTAGGTACATTTAAAATATAAAAAACTTTGTGAGCATTAAAATAATAAATTTAGCAAATTTCCAGAACACTCCGTATTCACTCCGTCTTGCAATACTGCAAAAACTTCAAAAAATAAAATGATTACATTTGAATGAATATAAATAATTTAAATAATTAAATCAAATAAGCAATAATTATTTCTTTCAAAACCTGTTCACATGTGTAACATTCAGTAAAGTTTTTTATTCAAACTAAATAATGTGATATTTTTAAACTGAACATAAGGTGTTCTTAGCACATCTACGCATTTAAAAAAAAAATCCGAATACAATAATACAAGGTTCTACCTTTTTTCAAAATTTTTCTTTGGTGCGCTAAATAAAAAATATTTGATTGCATCCAGGCAATTCCTACTATTATTTAAAACACTATATTGAAAATCACAGTATTTTTAGTCAGGTACGATTCAAATTGATATACCTGAACAATAATGGTATATATTAGAAATATAAAAATTTTCTTAAGCACGAGGAACTTCTCACCATTTTAAGTAGTATTTAAATCACAATTTTTCTAAATGGAAATGGCTGGACGCAATAAGAAAGTCGTTTTGTATTTGCATTTTCAAGATAAAAATAATTTATCAACTGGATTTATTATTATTTATCCATTCAGAAAATGGATATTGAAAGCAAATGGTCGTTGTTAGAAATGCGTTTCACGGAAGATTGGAAGGAGAACAAAATAAATCCTCATAAATTCTCGCCGAGAACGAACGTCAGGTAAGTTACCCGGCAACTTACCAATATTACCGTACGTTACCAGGGTAATTTACCCGACTCAAAACTCTACCCCTACCCAAAGGAGTGGGTGAATTCCCAAAAGGGGTATAATCTGCTGTAATCTTTTGTAATCTCATAAAATCTATTGTAATCCCATGTAATCTTGTGATTCTGTTGTAAGCCCCTCGGACCATTAGCACCAAATTAATTCTCAAAAAATAAACTTATAGAGATCTCGAAGACACATTTCAAATCAAATAAATTAAAAATTCAAATGATGTTAAATGTATTGTATATTATATTTTGAAAATATCTATCACTGTTTGAGAAGTTATTTGAGTTTGAGTTCGATCACTTTTTGAGGAATTATTAATGAGTAATAAACAAACTTCCTCACTACTGAACGAATTTTGATTATTGATCCACAGTCCAATATATCTGCTTGTTACATTTCCTTTTGTCTTAAATGTTTTAAATGCTAAATATAAACTTTCCCACTCTAAATACAATTAAAGTTCTAACCAAGTATACAAAAATGTTCCATTTTACTTTACCTTTAATAGCATGGCATTCAATGATTTTGTTATATTTACTAACATTTTGTGAATCCGTACATTTAGAGAGCAAGGCCGAGCTAGTAAGACCTGAGGGAACAAGCAACCGTACTCGAGTTCCACCCTTAAAATACCTGCAGTCGGATAATGAATCGTGCAATAGCGAAAATGAAACGTCATTTTCTCTACAGAAGATGAAAAGCGTAGTGGTGAGTTGATTTATATTTCATATCGAAGATATTTTTGTTAAACTTGTTTGTTATATCGAATATCAGCATAGTTATTATCAGATTTATTACAGTTTGGAATATTGCCAATACTTAGAATTTAGCTTTCTTATAAATAATTTAAAAAAGTAAGTAGTGTGAGCGAAGTACAAAAGGAGATATCGCTTGTAACACGGAATCACACACACACGTACATACCTTTTGACCTCGATTTACTCATAGGAATCATAAAAATCACCTGCAATAGTTGAAAGGACGTTTGTCTTAAAACAAGACGTCTTAACTCAAAACTTCTTTTCTGTGCAGTAGTAAATTTCTGTTTCAGACTACACAGGAAGAAAGTCGGGAGCAAAAGTTTATTAAAGTTGAGGCATTATTGCAGAAGAAAGCGATACTTAAAAAACAATCGCATCCTATTTTTGGCTTGGAGCGACTCAACCCGATTGAACAATCACTGATCGAAGATCCGGCCAACGAAAATGCGTTCGAGCCAATTTCAACTCAGCATCCGGAAGTAGCATTTCCAAGTGTTCCCTCAAGCTGGAAACTCAAAATTTTAAGAAAGGAAAACCTATTTCTTCGAGAAGAATTGGCCAGAAAAGATAAGATGCTCGAAAACACCATAAACAAGCTGGATCAGGCGATTTCTCGGTAGGAAGCCGTATCAGTTAAAATAAATGAAGGTAAATTTATTTATTCTTTTTTTAATGTCCTACCTTAAGCGTGTACCTATGTTTTTTACAACCTTAGGCCCAATTAGAAATTAGAGCAATATTTTGAATTTAAGTTTTCATTTATAGAATCGAGTAGTCTACCTGTGCAAGATGGGAATCAGGCTACTTCAAGCAATCCTCCAGACAGATGTGCGCCAATGAACGGACAGGTAAATTATTCTTTTGTATATATTTTTATCTTTTTCTTAAAAAATACATAGTAACACTTAGAAATATTTACATTTTAAAATCGTAATTTTTCAGGTTACTTTGGCCAATGGCGTAACTGTATGCCAAAAAAAGTTGAGGAATCTAATGTCAATGAGCCTAAAAGAATCAATTTTTGTTGGTGATTTGGCGGAACTTGTATTCGGCAAACAAGGGCTCATGGCAAATACCGTGAAGGGCTGGAACAAAAACAAAGGGAAATTCTGCCAACTAAAAGTGGAAGCAATTCGTTGTAAGTAGACCTATTATTTGTTTAAAATAATAAATAAATTATATAGAGATTTTTAGTAATTTTAGCATGGACCGGTCCCAAACTTTCGTTTCGTTATGTTTCGTTATCCAAAAAGTACCGAATCTTTCGTTTCCTTTTCGTTACGTTTTTTACAATCACGCGTAATTAACAAATTTCGATACTATTTCAGTATTTTGAATAACATAACATAAATCAAGTGAAGGCGCAGTCCCATGGAGGTAGATCAGTAGAATAGTGGAACAGTTTTGATCAATGAGGTGTCTGCACAAGCTCTAGCAGTCACCTCATTGGTCAAAACACTTCCATTATCCTAGTAATCTACCTCCATGAGACTGATTTTTAGCAATAGATTTTATAGCTTTAAAATCAGAAGAAAAATTCAGTAAGTAGGATCCCACTCGCATGGAATTTTATGATGATGATTATTATTATATATAAATAATTTGTTAATTTAGTAATTTTCAGAAACTTAACTGCTCGTGTTTTTTAATTAATTTCGCGAAAAGAAAAAAATAGCCAAGAAATGTGATGCGAGTGGGATCCTTCTTACGACACTTCTCCTGATTTAAAAGCTAGAACTCATATTAACAGGTTAAGGTCTCTAAAAAGATATATGTGAATTTAATTAGACAAAAGACAGTGGATTCAGGCAAATTCCACCTTTCCTACTCATCCTTCCCGTCTGTTCAATAAAACGTCACGTGCCGTTAAAAATCCGCCTAGTCGAGAAGAGATTCAAGTCCTCTGGGAGCAAGTAAATGGAGATACTTATCAGCTTAATGAAGACGCTTCAGATATATCACTCTTTCGTAACTTTTGCGAAAGGCAAAGGTTACAAGGTCCAGAGGAAGCGTGTCCACTAATTACTGCTGAAGAAGTGAAGAAAGTCATCCCTAGAACTAAGAACTTTTCAGCGCCAGGGCAGATAAAATCAACAACTTTTGGTGGAAGAAGTTCACTTCTATGCACCAACAACTAGCTCGTATATTTACTACTTTCTTAAACGGAGAACAACCCGTCCCGCAGTGGCTAGTGGAAGGACGCACGGTATTGATCCCTAAGACCGGAGATTTGTCAAGTCCAAAGAACTTCAGGCCCATAGCTTGTTTAATCACCAGCTACAAGCTATTCACTGGCATCCTCAAAGAGAGGATATTAACATCTATCGAGCCGGTATGGAGTGCAATATTTGAAAAACGTGGATGCAAGAGAGGGCTGGCAGGTTGCAGGGAGAACCTGTTAATAGACAGGTGTATTACCCAGGACTCGATCAGGTATCGACGCAATCTGTCCATGGCTTGGATTGACTACCGTAAGGCATTCGATAACACGAACCGTGAGCTACTTATTAAGCTCCTTGCGTGCCTGGGCGAGGTGCATCCAAAAATAGTGAGATGCATAAAAGAGCTTATGCTCTTGTGGCGGACAAGATTTGTCATAACATCTGACAAAATACAAGTGACTACAAGCTATATCACATATAAGAGGGGGGTCTTCCAAGGAGACACTCTAAGTCCGATACTGTTCTGCATCTCCCTCTTGCCTCTATCTATTATGCTCCGAGGCAAAAGCTCTGGCTACCTATGTGGCACGCCGAACATGAGAGAATATAAGGTCAACCACCTTTTATACATGGACGACCTTAAACTCTTTGCTTCCTCGAAATAGGACCTTAACATCCTTGTGGAGGCGGTAAATAGGTACTCTAAAGCGATTGGCATGAGCTTCGGACTGGACAAGTGTGCCTGCGTCCACCTACGCCAAGGAAGGCTAGAAACTTCATCATCGCGTGACGATCAGGATATTTAACTCATAGGCGGAAATACCATTCAACATCTTGGTATTGGAGAAACATATACATATCTTGGAATACCGCAAGCGGAAACCCAAAATGTGCGTCTGTTAAAAACGGCCCTTGGTAAAAGGTATTGCCAAATTCTCAGAAAAATTTGGGCTTCCGAATTATCTGGAAAGAATAAGATCCAGGCGACCAATTTTCTGGCCGTTCCTATACTGCTCTACACGTTTGGTGCAGTAAAATGGAACGTCGATGAGATGAAGCAACTTGACCGAAGCACACACAAGATGATGACAATCCATCGAAGTCATCATCCTAGATCTTCCGTACCTCGAATATACCTCCCTCGAATTAAAGGGGGTAGAGGCTTGCTGAGCATAGAGTGTCTTTATCGCAGAACGGTTCTAGCTACAGCCTGCTCAGTTCTAAATAGCACAGATTCTTTTATGCGACGAGAAATTAACGTTATTTTAACAAAAATTAAAAATAACGATAATTTATCGTTCCTCGACTATTTTTGTTCGGTTTCGCCAATCTCTCGCTGAAAAAATTATCGTCTCACCAACTGTTTTCTCTCAATATCGATCATTAAAAAAAACGAGCGAATAAAATTATTCGAAAAGTGTTATATATTTTAAATGATAGTTAATTAAACCAAAACATGCTGAATACGCAAACTAGCCTGAGTTGTACCTTTCTAGTCACAACACTTTTTTATAAAAAATATAAATCGGATATGATTTAGAGAACCTATTTAAGTCATATCCGATTTTTAATTTTATTTTTTGGAAAAATTTGTTGGCTAAACAGGTTACCTAATTAAATTTTTGTTTGATCACCCTAATAGATACAAATAGCACTAGAGTTATACTACGCCATGTTCACTTTTTGAGATTTTTAAACTATTATCATTTTTAGATAAGTTAAAATAAGTAAGGGCAAGGGTTAAACTTTGTTTTTCAATAAATTGTCCCCTGAAATTTATTTCCTCAGCTTTTACAATTATTCATTAAAATAGTGACGTTAATTAAAAGTTAGCACGTCGTGTCCTTTTTTGCATTGCTATAAGTGAAAAATGCCGACTTCGCACTGCATATTTTATATGAATAACATAAGCCCTATTTAAAAAATAACAATTTTCCAAAATATATTTAACCTTAAAAGTAACCCATCAGAAAATTACTCAAATGCCAATAATTTGCGAATAACTCATTGAATTTGAGGTATGTAATACAACGGAATAATGTACACTATCATTCTGTTCAACTTTTTACTTAAGAATTTTTTTATAAATAGTTCATTTATAAATATTTTGTGGACATGTTGTACTATAATTCTGAGAAAAAATGAACTTTTTGAATCTCACATTAAGCCATGTCCTTAACCAATTCTCTTGTAAAAAATGTTTCAAATTTTAATTTTTCAAACATATATTTGAATGTGAAATTTCATTGCGCATCTTTGTTTCCTCATGAGAAAAAATTATAGCACGTGTAGTTGTTGAAATAAAAAGGAAATTCCGCTACTTTTTTCTACAAAATGGCCTCCTTTCAGCTAATTTGACTGTACTCTATGTACGCAGTTGTACGTGATTTTGTCCAAAACAATAACTATCAATCGTCTCACCACACATTGCAGTTTTTATGAAATCTTTCAAATATTTGTGAAAGCTTTCTCTAATCTTTGTTTGTGAAATCTTTTGTGCTCCTTTCAAATCATTGCAATCTTGTAAAATCTCTTCAAATTTGTTCAAATCTTTTGCAAACGTTCAAAATTTGCGAAGTATTTATGAAATCTTTCGTATTCGTTTAAAATATTTAAAATCGTTTAAAATCTTTTCAATATTTTGAAATCTTCGAAATCTGGTGTATTGTGCCCGTCACAATGTAAAAATAAAAAAAAAATTTTCAGATATTCAACTTGCAAATTATAAAAATTGTTAGTTGAAAAGTTCGATGTTAATACAGTTTCAGAATTAAAATGAGCCAAGGTCATATAACGGATTTTTGAAGGGTTTCACGACTCGGTTTTTGAGTGTATACCTCATTACGAATCATTACAAAAGATGTCAAGACGTTCCTAAATATTGCAAAGATTTTGAAGTATTTAAAAGCATTTTCCACAGATTCCACGGATATCAAAGATTCAAAAAAAGGCGTGTACACCAGATTTCAAATATTTCACAACAATTTCGCAAAGCTTTCAAGACTTTGAAAAAGGGTACAGTACAGAAGATTTCAAAGATTTTTAAACATTTCGAAGATTTCAAACGATTTCCGAAGGGTTTTAAAACATTTTAGAAGATTTGAAAACACTTCATTAGGATCTCAATTAATAAAAAATATTTAAGGAAGATTTCAGAAAAATTTCACAAATATTTCAAAAGATTTGACACAGATTTCAAAGAAATCAATTGGTCTACACATATTATTGATATCTTGCATGTTTGTATAGTCTGCCCGTTTATACAAAGAGCTTGTATATTGTCATTTAATGTACAAAAGGTAGGACTTACGGAGTAAGTTTGCCGAAAATTGCACCGTTAGATATATTCGGCGTGAATATTGCAAACCGTTTTTCTGTACATTTACTTGTGATATTATTTTCTTTAGTTGTATTTTATTTCAAATTTGCATGTCATGATATTATTCACGCCCAACAACCTCCACCCACCCAATCTTTTGGGAATTCGCCCACTCCTTTGGGTAGGGGCCCCTACTTTTCGTATACGGTGTTTTCGCCCCTGAATAAATCAATGTGGGTGATGGTGAGCGCTTCATTACCTGCAGACTTGAGTCATAATGGTTCGCAGTTTTTCCATATCTCGCTAGGGCCGCGCAAAAGAAATTCCGAGTGTAGGGTCTTAGCACCCCCACTACTCCACTCAGCAAAGTAGAATCAGCGAGCGAGTTTCCAATCTACGTATGCGACCCGTGGTTGAGTAGGCATCGTAGGCGATGCGAGAGTTTCCTCTCTAGTAAGTCACTTCCGGGTAGTTTGTCGCCATCACCGTCGAGAGACACGCTTCTCGCGGTACGAGCAATGTACCGCACTTAATTAATAAAGTTATTGTTACTATGAATTTTGACTAACGTCTCTCACCACTCATTATACGGCGGACGTAGGCCGCTTATCATAACTAGCTCAATAGAGCACTTGATTCCGACACGAGCACGATAACTGCTTTACCTGCTCCCTGCTTCGCGGAACACTGTACCACAAAAATAAAAAAAAAATAAAAAATTATTACATGAAAAATAGATTTTTTCTTTGAAAAAGCGACCTGTTCCGCGAGCCTTTGTACCCTTTAGATTATTTATACAAAAAATCAGACAAAATGGCTTCGCCGTTTGGCCTGAATCCAAGTTTTGCGATTTACACTCGATTTCCAGGGCCCTTAAGTTCCCCTTTTTTTCATCTTTTACTTGATTTGGTTGAGAATTAATCTCGTATGTTTATTCATTTCATTCAGTTAGAAATTTCATATATTTTTCTCGCAAATTCCAAAACAATAAAAAACCCTTCATCAGAATCAAAATATAGGTTCTATTCTTTTATGCTTACGATTTATCAAAATGGTATCAACATTAACGTCGGTAGAGTGCAAAAAAAATTTACTGTATTTGTTTTTTCGTTTTCTATCTTACTTTCTTCAAAAAAAAAGAAGGAATTCCCCTTGTGCATTCCGTAAAACTACATGATTTTCAAAATTTCTTAAAAATATTTACTCTTGTCACAGAAACACTAATTATTGTGAATTCTATCTCGGACGTTTTTTCTATTCGTGCATAAACCTTAGATTATGTAACTAAAAATTGTTTACAGCAAAAGACAGACTTTCAAATATTATAAATGACCATAAATGCCCTACTCTTTCATCAAATGTATTAATGTTAGATATAGGTCAATCAATTCGTAATAAAAATTAGTTTAACCGCATGACATTGTACTCGTCGAAAGCGAAAGAAGGGCTTCCTATCTTGTGCATTTCGTAAAACTGCATGATTTTAAACATTCATTACAAATATTCATTGCTTTCACAGAAAAAAAAAATTCTTCTTAATTAGGATGTTTTCCATTTGAAGGTTTAGACCAAATTTTAGGTATTTTTGGAAATTCAGTTTCTACAAATGTTATTATTTGTTAAAATTTTCGCATGAAAACTGAATTTTCCTATTTTTAAATGTCTAATTCAACTAGGAGTTTAACACCCTAATTTATTCTGAATTCGATCTCAGGTGTTCTCACATTTATTAATTAAATAGCGATAATTTTATAAGTACTTTTTCCCCTTCTATGGGTAATTAGCAAATATATTATATTTGCTTCCTCTTAGAAGCAGCGTCAATGCTTTTTTTCTAAATATTTCAAATTCCAGAATTCATGGAACTCAAGGAATGAAGAAGGTTTTTTTTATACACATATCAACTTTGAATTACGTTACTGAAAAGATGTGTACTGTAAAAAACAGAATTTTTAAATATTATAAATGACACAACCATACATTAGGGTAGTCCAAGCAGTTGAATATTTGACCAAAGAGATGAATTTTCAACTATAATGATGAATCTTCAAAAAAAAAATTATTTTTTAGGAAAATAGTTCAACCTTCAACCATGTTGATCAATTTTCAACCAAAAATATGAATTTTCAACGAATAATGCATAGTAGATATTCCAACTGGAAAATTACTTTTTAATTTGAAATTAAAAACAATTTAAATTTTCAACCGAAGAATTCAGTTTTCAGCAAAATATTCAACTTTTCAACGAAATAGTTGATTTTTGAAAAAAAGGTTGAATTTTCGATTAAAAACGATTAATTATGAAACAAAAATGATGAATTTTTACCAAAGTAGTTCAACTTTCAACCAAGTAGTTGAATTTGCAATCAAGAATATGAATACTATATAAAAAAATTAATTTAAAACAAAAATACATCAATCTTCAATCAAAAAGTTAAATTTTCAACGAAAAACCATACATTTTTAACCATAAATGGAGCAGTTAAATTTTCAGTTAAAAGTAATAATTTTTAAGCAGAAAAATGATAATTTTTAACAAAATAGTTCAATCTTGAACCAATAAAATGAATGTTTAACAAATTAGTTCAACTTTCAACCAAGTAATTGAATTGTCAACCAAAAAAGATGAATCCTCAATGCAAAATTCAATAGTTGAATTTTCACCTAAACATGATCCATTCTTCAGCCAGAAATGAATCAGTTAAAAATAGTTGGATTTCCTTATTAACAGAAAGAGGCTGTCAACCCTGCGATAAATAGGAATTTTGATAATTTATAGACTAAAGACTAATGGTTTCAATAATCATTCAATTATGTAGGATAATTTCCAACAACAAATGGTTTTAGCAACAAATTTGGGAAAAAACTATATTCAATTAAAAAGAATTAATGATCTCAAAATCAGACAAAGGAAGTATTACAGTAGCGATTCATAAGGATGTTTATATTCAAAAAATGTTGCATATCTTTTATGATGAAGATAGTTATCAATTGATTCCTAATAATCCCACCAAAATGCTTCAAAAAGGGACTTTTACAATTTTAGACAGAATGAGAACTAATAAATACTTAGGTAATAATATTGAAAGATATGATATTGATACAACGAGTACTGATATCTCCTTAGCCTATGGCCTTGTTAAAGCTCACAAAGCTGATGACCCTCTACGACCAGTTATTCCAACAATAGGTTCTCCAACTAGAAAATTGGAAGAATTATTGACTTCAATTATTAAAAAATCAATAGAAATCTCAAAATCATCAATTAAAAATAGTCATGCTTTCTTAAAACTAATTTACAATGTAATAATATCTTGAAATCACATATTTGTCTCTTTTGGTGTAATATAGCTATGTGTACAAATATCCGTTACAAAAGAGTTGAAATTGCCATACAAAAACGTTGGGATATTATTGAAATTGATATGCTCCTTACTTTTGGGTGGGATTTGTTGGAAGCAGTAAGAAGGATAATAATCGTCGGGGATAATAGATTTTTACATAATAGGAGAAAGTGAGAAGAAGTTATCTCATGAGATGAGAAGAGAGAGGAGAGGTAGGGGAACCATAGGAGGGAGTGAGAGGAAATGTTGTCATTTTCGCAGAGGAGGGATGTATGGTGGATAGATTTCGAGGGAGGTGAAAGGAGGGTGTGAGGTGTCTATCTCATAAGATAGAGAGAGATAGCAGGTTGGGAGAGTGATCTGGGGAGTACCAGAGGAGGGAGTGAGAGTATAAATGTCGAGGGAGGTGGAAAACGGGAGTGATGTGTCTATCTCGTAAGATAGAGAGAGATAGCAGGTTGGAAGAGTGATCTAGTGAGTACCACAGGAGGGAGTGAGAGGATAAATATCAAGGTAGGTGGAAAGGCGGGGTGATGTGTCTATCTCATAAGATAGAAAGAGATAGCAAGTTGAGCAGGCGTTTTCTTTTTCTCTTTTCTCCTGAAAAGGATTTGATTAGCGGAGATTCAATTCGTTAGTAAATGGGAAAGGGATGAAGTTAATCAGTGTGTCGGCTGAAATGGCTGGTATGCCAGCTGTCTCAGCGGAAACGGGCAGGCTGGTATGCCAGCTAACCCGTTAGGGGAGGAAAGAAGGAGGGGGGAGAATTGAAGTAACTAGACAAAATTATGTTTTGTTTGATTTTTATTCCTGATCTTTATTTCACCATGATTTTACAGAGGCGGAGTTCTTATTTATCGACGTCTTGGTTCTTCCTCAGAAAAGGGGGTGACGGAGATGCGTGTCCAGGCGGCCTCTGGCTGGTTTCCAGCTGGAGGCTCCTGAAGATCGAGAGAGATCTAGAGATTTTGTGTGCGACTGGTTGGTCATGGCAATGGCTTGCTCGTGGCTACCAGCTCCCAAATACTTCTGACGTTCTGAAAAAAAAAGGGGTGGGGATGAGGGGGCCCCAACTATCGCCCCCTCTTGTGAGATCCAATGCACGGGAGTAGGCGGATGGCGCGGCGAAGCCGCGCCATTCGCGCACTCGCGATTTATGATCTCCCCGAAGAATGATCGGACTGGAAGAAGTTGTTGTGCGTTACCCGTTCGGGCATTATTACACAATCTGAGAGAAATTTGACATGACTGGAATTTAACGTGACATTTGTTATGTGTGGGAAAAAAAGCCCGCATGCGGGAAAAAACCACAAAATCTGATAATTTATTTTATGAAAGAAAAGTAAAGAAGAAGAGTGGGAAGGGGATAGAGGGGTCGAAAAATGGAAGTCGCTGGTTGACTTATTTCATGAGGAAGTCTTTTGGCATCGCGTGCTTGCGAAGCGGATCAAAGTTATATTTCCCTAGAGAGGAGATATGTTCAAAAGGTGATAATGATGTAGATTCATAGAATTTAGTGGCGGTTTCTTTGATATACTCTGAAATGTAAGGTAATTGGAATTCTCTGTGGAGGACAGAGTTCTTGGTATATCTAGAAGTTTTTGTGATACGTCTGAGGAATTTATTTTGTATGATCTGGATGTGATTGATGTTACTTTTAGACGCACCTCCCCAAATTGTACAGGCATAGGTTATGATTGGTCGAATAAACATTTTGTAAATCAGGATACCATATTCAGGTTTTAGACTCGAGTGTCTATTAATAATAGGATTTAAACGCGAGACAACCCCGAGAGCTTTCCCTTTAGTTTCGTGGATATGCTGCTTCCAATTGAGACGTTTATGAAGTTTACCCCCTAGGTATTTTACGGAATTTTTCCATTCTATTGGTTCATCATACATTTTTGGTGGATCTATTTTAGCAGGTTTTCTGACTGAGAAAAGAATTGACTCTGACTTTGCTACATTAATTTTTATTCTCCAAAGCTTAGCCCATGCCTCAATGATTTCAAGAACTTTTGGTAAGTAATCTTAAGATTTTCGGAACTGACCAAGAGGAAGTAAATAGTGCGGTGTCGTCTGCATATAATCCAATTGTAACTTCGGGAACCTCAGGGATGTCGTTAACGTAGATAATAAAGAATACCGGTCCTAGAATGCTGCCTTGGGGCACACCCGCTCGGATGGGTTTCTCTCTTGAAAGTGTCTGGCCTATTTTGACTGAGAATTTTCTGTTGGAGAGATAGGAATGTATGAAATGGATAAGTCCTTTTGGGAAATTGTAATTTATTAGTTTTCTGAGGAGTCCTATATGCCAGACACTATCAAAGGCTTTTTCTACATCGAGGAAAACAGCTCCAGTATGTTTTCTTCGATTGAAATTTAAGCTAATGGCTTCGGTAAGCTTAAGTATCATGTGCTGCGTAGAGTGACCTTTTCTAAAACCATATTGTTGCGGTTTAAGGATGCTGTTTTCCTCGAGGTGATAGTTTACGCGAGTGAGTATTATTTTTTCAAAAATTTTGCTCATTGTATTAAGAAGACTAATGGGCCTGTAGCTGGTTGGATGATATGGATCCTTGCCTTTTTTCTGAAAAACTAAAATGTGAGCTATTTTCCATGAATTAGGAAAGTAGCTTAGTTGAATACAAGCATTGAAGATAGTGGCGAGGAGAGTGAGACACGAGATCGGAAGTTTTTTGAGGACTAAGTTTGAAATTGAATCAGGACCGGGTGCTTTCTGACGTTCTGGGCGCGTGCGCGCCCTTTTAACGGGGAGGCTGTGTGGCGTTGCGTGGGAGTCGAGCGGAGAGGGTAGAAAATCGTTGGAGGGAGATGCGCGCGTCGAGCTACGCTGACGCTGTTCTCGCGTCGTCTGCGAGAGTGTTCTGAATCTACCAATAAAAGAGTCTCGCTCTATGCGAGCCACGTGTAACAAAATTAATACCACAATTCAAAAAAAAAAACAATTTCTTGATGCTATAAAATATGTTTTTCATTCAGTATGTTTCAAATTTAATAATCATTTTTATAAACAAAAGTTTGGAACTCCCATAGGATCAGTTTTGTCTCTTATTTTATCTGAAATTGTTATGGAGGATTTAGAGAATGAAGTTTTCCAGAAAATTGATTTTAATATTGACTTTTATGCAAGATATGTCGATGTTTCAGTACTTAGTGTACATAAAAATAATGTTAACACTCTTCTTAATGCTTTTAATAGTATATACCCAAAATTAAAATTAACTGTCGAAATTGAAATTGAAGGAAAATTAAATTTGCTTGATTTGACTGTAATTGAAACCGATGAAAGACATATCACTGACTGGCATAGGAAAAATATTTGTTCAGGAAGAACACTTAGTTTTCTCTCAAATTACTCTATTCGAAATAAGATGAGAATTATTAAAAATTTGATTTGCCCTTAAGTTATCACATCCAGTTTTCCATGAAAAAAATATTGAACTATGTAAACAAATTCTTTTTCTAAACCATTAACCTTTTGAGTTCATTGAGAAACATGCGCATAACAGAATAAATTATGTTAAAAACAATGATCAAAATAAAATAAACAGAGAAGATTATAATACATTTAATACTGTTGTTATTCCATATTTTGGTAAAATCTCGAAAATTTTGAAATCAATGCTGAGAAAATCAGGTTTACTTATATCAGGTTTATTTATAGAGTTTCTTTTAAGAGCAATATGATTGTAAAATTGGGAAAAGATCGATATGAAACGCTAGACAAAAAATGTGTAATTTACAAAATTAATTGTAAAGATTGCCATGCAGTTTATATAGGGAAAACACAAAGGGCAGTTGGGCATAGGAAAAATGAGCATGAAAATAATTTTCACAGGGTCCTAGATATCACTCAGTCCTTTCAAAACATAAAGTTACACATGGTTATGACTTCAATTGGAATGATATTAAAATTCTTTATCATGAGGAAAATCAGAAAAAGATAGAATTCGTGGAGATTTTATTCATAAAGAGACAAGGTAACAAGGCTATTAATTTAAAAAGGGACCTCTCAAGATATAACAAAAGTATGGGATAGAGTAATTAATTGGTTAAAGTAATTTTCTCTGACCAGATAATAGAAAGAATTCGTTTTTATTATACAATCAATTTCTCAATAAATATATTTGGATGCAATAAACTTAATCAATTTTCAATTAATACAGATTGAAATATTTTCTTTACAGATATATTAATTTTTTTCCTACCTTTAGTTATTCCCTATAAATAATCCCTGATGAGGTCTAAATTGGCCTCAAAACATGCTGGTCCCCTCGTAGTATAAAAAGGACGGAGAATGGAAAAAGTGAGAGGTTGGTTTTTGGTTTTTGATCTCAATTGAAAAAATATTGCATTGATTGGGCCGTGTTGAAGTTTTAAGACGTTTTTCCTAAATTATAAGATACGAAATATTCCCAGCCACACTTTTCGAACATTTTTGGAAAAAAACACCATTTTTCATTGGAAACTGATGAGTTTATTTATTTAATTGCATATGCATTATTTACAACAGAAATTTCCAGAAACATACGAAATTAGGGAATTGAAATTATAAACTATAAAATTTGGATGTTGGGAAAATGTCCAGGTTACAAATGAAAGAAATGGTAAGATTTTCATTTGAAATTGCAGATTTATAAGTATCCTTGCGGAATCTATTTTTTTATTTGTGCACACATTGTCTAAACCATTTGGTGCTCACGTTCCATATATTGTTGATTCGCTTGATGTTCTTCTGGTGATTCTAACAGTATATAATATACTTCTTTAGTATTTCGTATTGTTATATATGCGTGATCCAATGGATTTAAGATAAATTGATAACGTAAAAGATTCCCGTAGACGTACCGTTGGCACTTATGGTCATAACTTTCAAGCTCTCTTTGCGGTATACGGACCATTCTTACTCGAACTCGAGCTTGAACTATATTCGATTGATGGTCGAGAGTTTCTGGTACCTCATGGAGGGTAGCCTCATGACGACCTTCAAACAATCCACGAAAATGAACCTCGTAATTTTGAAAAGGCTCGCTTGGTCTTCTAAGCAGCCAATTAGGCATATCTTCAGAAACCTTGATGAGATTACCAGTAAACTCCTGGCCCCCCATTGTTACCACAACAGCACCAGTTATCGCACGAGGACCTAATTTTATAAGAAAAAAATTGATATTTATCAAGTTTATGTAAGTTGGAGATAGATAAAGTTTGCTTAATCCAATATTTTTTGAATCTTTCAAGTATCTCAAGTTCAACCCGTCGTAAGACCTATAAAAATTGAAGCAAAAATCTGAAAGTGAGAGAAAGCACTCCTCTCAATTTTCTTTGAATTTGAGCTGAGAAAACTTTGGAAATCTTAACGGGTTCCTAAAATATGATTACAAATATCCAAACGTGTATCCGTCGAGTTTCATTCGGTTTACACAATAGCTTTCTTTTATTAGGCTTTTTTATTTATTATTATTTTTATTTGTATACAATTTTTCAATTATTATATGTATTAGAGTGGTCCAAAAAAATGATTTTTTTGATTTTTTTAAATTTCACCCCATCATTTTGTGTCTTTGAGTAAGAAACAAATTTTCTAATTTTTTGAGATTTTTAAAAAAATGTTCAGGGGTAGGGCACGACCTATAACGTACCCCAAAGAGTTGAAAATTCAGTTAGTCCTTGAATTTTAAAAATAATCGTAAAAACTTCACAGCGATTATGTAAAACTACCATGTGAGCAGTACAAAGCCTAAAAAAAATTTTAATTTAATTTACACCCAACTTTGCCAAAACTTACACCTTAACCCTTAACGTTATCCCCTCTCTGTGGTAACAGAAAGAATGAGGGGGGTCGCTGAAGACCCCAGCAGAAATTTCTTTACTGTAACAAGGATTTTTAATATTTTTGCACGAAAATTTTTTTGGACATACTTTTTTATATGCTTTATAAGATAAAAGTAGTTAATATATAAATATATATTTAATTTTATATATATATATATATTTGTTCAATTTTAACATATGAAAAAAAATTAAAAACTAAAACAAAATAGAAAAAAGACTCTTCGATTAAAAAAAGGCTGGGTATAAAAGACCCCAGAGATAACTTTGAGGGTTAAGATACTAAAAGGTAATTTTCAAGTGTCTTTTCTGAATTTTTTTAATGTAAAATGAAAATCTAAGTGGCAAATTATATGTATAAAAAATTGTATTATACAAAGTGAAAAATAGTGCCCTCAAAATAAACATTTTTCCTTTTATACCCTTAATAATCCATTAAAAATTACATTTTCTTTCTTTAAAACTGATTATTGAAAATATTTAATATAACTGTCTTTATATTGAAAGAAAAAGTTTTAAAGAAAGAAAATGTAATTTTTTATGGATTATTAAGAGTGAAAAGGGGGAAAATGTTTATTGCAAGAGCACTATTTTTCATATTTGTATAATAGATTTTTTTATATAATTTACCACTCAAATTTTCATTTTATTTTCATAAAATTCAGAAACGACACTTAAAAATTACTTTTTAGTGTCCTCAGGGGTGAATTTTGGCAAAGATGGGGGTAAATTATATCTTTAAAAGATGTTTTCAGATTTCATACTGCTCGCATGGTAGTTTTACATCATTGTTGTAAAGTTCTTACGATTCATTTTTCAAATTCAAGGACTTACTGAATTTTTAAAACTTTGGGGTACTTTAAAGGTTGTGCCCTACCTCTAAACATTTTTTTTTTTCAATTTTAAAATATTAGGAACATTTTTTTCCAAGAAAAGAGACAAAATGAGGGAGTGAGACTTTAAAAAATCAGAGAAATAATTTTTTTGGTCCAACCTAATAAATACCCAAAAGATCTTCTATTAAAGCAGCCAAATTCTTTAGAAAATATATTAATTTTCTAGAAAATGGTTAATTTTTCCACTATTTGCAGTCAAGTTTCATCAAAAAATGAAATAGTTGAATTTTCAAAGAAAAATAACTTTTCTCTACAAACAAAAACTTTGTGACATATAGTTGAATTTTCAACTAAAGAAATGAATTTTCATCAAAAATATAATTTTGTACCAAAAAAGACAAATTTTCAACAAAATACATGAATTTTCAAACAAAGAGTTGAATTTTAATCGAAAAAAAATTAACAAAAAAGAGAATACGTAAAATTACAGATAAAAATTTGTTTTTTGAACTAACAAATTTTTATAGAAAAAGAATAATTTTATGTCAATGAGATTACCTATCTATCAAAAAAGAGTCATTTTCATCAAAATACATGAATTTTCCACAAAGAAAAATGAATTTTCTACCAAAAATGGAACAATTAAATTTTCAGTTTGAAAAATGATTTTTATCAACAAAAAAAACTTGTGACAAATTTTCAACCGAAAAGATAAATTTTCATTAAAAATATAATTTTTTACCAAAAAAAGACAAATTTTCAACAAAATATATGAATTTTCAGCCAAGTAGTTGAATTTTAAACTTGAGAAGGGGAATTTTCAACTGGAAATGGAATACTTAAATTTCCATTTAATACAGTTAATTTTCATTCAAATTTTAAGCAAAATACATGAATTTGACCCGATTTTTAACCAAAAATAGAATATTTGGATTTTCGTTCAAAGTATTTAATTTTCTAAAACCAAAAGAAAGAATTTTCTAACTATAATGGTTAAATTCTAAAATGCAGAAATGTAGTTGCACCCGTGTAGAAATAGCCCCACTTGGCCCTATTAAAAGTCGGGCACTAGTCGGGGGCTAGTGGGGTTCTTTTTGGTGTACATTTCTAGTCGGGGGCTGGTCGGGGACTAGTCGAGCTATTTCAAAAAATCTTAATCCTCTGTGTAGGCTATTTTTATGTCAAAATTCCTAGGCGGGTTCTAGTCGGGCTCTGATCGGGCTATTCTTCTTTTAATGTAACATTTTTAATATCAATTCAACGAGAGTTTAAGACTGTTCCTGTGTTCTAAAATTTCGAAAAACTATAAATACAAATATCGCGAAAACAATTTTTTTTCTGTTTTTTTTTTAAGGAAAAAAAATCTAAGTTCCATCTTTAAGAGAAATTGTAAATCTTCAGAAAAAATTACATTTGATTTAATTCTTAGTCGTCGTAAAATAGTCTAAAACGCCTAAAAAGCAAAACATTATAGGAAAGTTTAAAAAAATTTGTGTATTAAAAAAATTGTCGCAATACGCGATAAAATTTCTAAGTTCCGTGGATACAAATTTTAAATGCTCATTAAAAATGACATTTTATGTCTTTATATCAAAAGTTTTAAAATAGTCTAAAACGCGAAAAAACAAAATATTACACGAAGAAAAATTGTAATCGATTTAAATTATTTATTTAAAAATTATTTTATTCATATTCCTGTTAACAGATTATTTATTTTACGTCTATATTATGATGTCGTATAATAATAAAAAAATTAATTAGAAAAAAGATTTAAAAAATTGTTGTTATTACTTTTTTGAGCTGTACCTTATGAAGATGGCTTTTTCATCGAGTTTCAACTCGTAGGTTTAGCGCAATGGTTAAGACTACCGACTGCTAGGCGACAGATTCAGGTGTAGATGTAGGTTCGAAACCCCGTATCGTTAGAAATTTTATTTGTAATATAATGTTTAAAAATGTAATATTTGTATTCATTCTAAGCAGGGCAATTAACATTCATAGACAGAATACTCGCAGTCAATTATTATTTATTTTTTAAATACCTTTTTTGTTATATCTTTAGAGGATAGCAATAGTGGTACTGCGCCAGTGGTGTGTTCTCACGTGGGTAGTACCCGACTAGACCCCGACTGGGATAAGTCGGGTCATCCGACCAGCCCCCGACTAATTCACCGTGACGAACTGGTCGGCTACCCGACCAGTTGTCCCGACTAGCCCCCGACTTAAAGTGGGGCCAACTGGTCGGGTACCCGACCAGCCCCCCATTTGCATTTCCACACGGGCAATAAAAAAGATTAATTTTTAACCGAATATATTAATTTTCTATCATGAATTTTTGTCCAGGTAGTCAAGTTTTTATCTAAAAAATATGAATTTGGAACTCAAAATGAAATATGTGAACTTTTAGTCGAAATTTTAATTTTCAAATAAACAAAAAATAACTTTTTTATTAAATATAAAAATTCGCAATCAAATAAATGAATTTCAAACTAAAATAATGAATCTTGAATCCAAAATTGATTTTTAAGAAAGTTGTTCAATTTTCAACCAAGTAGTTTGGCGATCTACAGGAACACACACACACATGGTTGTCCAAATTTGGTTGTTGGATTCTTGTTTTTATTTTGAGGATTTTTTTTTCAGAAAAATTTTAACATTATATTACACTCACCACTAGTATTCATGCATTTTGATTCCTGCAGGAACCCAGCGATTGCGATGAGAAGACTAGCGGCACTAATCTTCATTTTTTCGAATAGAGAAATAAAGAAGCGAACTGAATTTAAAAATTGATTGTGAAGAGTGACTTGATAAATGCCCGCTTTTTATACTCACTTTTACAACGCCCAGATGATACGAGTCATCTATTCTTATGATAAAACTAGGGTGGAAGGAGAAATATTGTTGATTTGTTGATCTCACTTCTCGAACTTTTCCTTATTTGCTAGATTTCATCACCTGGGCGCTCTTTAGAATAATTAAACATTCCAATGTACAAAAAAACAGGAAACAAAATCAGTTTTCTCATCTTTTGCTTTCTCATGTATTAAAATGCAAACAACGATAGAAAAATCACTATACCTCTAAAAAAAGCTTGCGGTTTCCGTGCGGGTGTTTGTTTGTTCGACTCATCTGCACTGAGCGAAGAATTCCCGTGTAGTTCGGGTTTACACCCCAATAGTTCGGGTGGTTTATCTTTTTTTTCACACGAAGGTTTGGTGCGCTTGCACTACTGAGACGTGCAATCACCCCAACCATTCGGGTGCTCACCTGAAACAGCAGCGGCCGAAGTGTTGGGGCGCCCGCCCGAATAGTTGGGGAGCTTGCACGAATGATTCGGGAGATTCGAGTCGTCAACCGCGTTGGATGTTGCATGTTCGACGTTTGCGCATGTTCGCTAATTGCCGCAGCTGATGAACATCAGGCTCGTCCCGAATGTCACTGTTTCTAGTTCATGTCGATTTTATTGTTCGTGTGCGAGATGTCAGTGGAATAAAGTGTAACTAGTTATCTGCTTTTTCTTTGGATAATCATTAACGAAGGTAAGAGAAATGTAAAACATTATTCTTTGCTTGCACATGAGTCGAAAAATCAAATCATTAGCGAACATGCGCAAACGTCGAACGCGCAACATCCAACGCGGTTGACGACTCGAATCTCCCGAATCATTCGTGCAATCTCCTCAACTATCCGGGCGGGCGCCCCACCACTTCGGCCGCTGCTGTTTGAGGTGAGCACCCGAATGTTTGCGGTGATCGCACGTCTCAGTAGTGCAAGCGCGCCAAACCTTCGTGTGAAACAGAAAAAAAGAGAAAGCACCCGAACTATTGGGGTGTGAACCCGAACTACACGGGAATTCTTCGCTCAGTGTGAAGAAAACATGAAAAAATTTCAAAATGATGAAATGCGAACAGATCTTCTACACTGTAAAAAAAAGTATCATTTCAAGTCTAGTTTTTGGTATTGAAACAGTCCACCAAAAATATAGTCTCGGGTGGCTCTATTCTAATGCCACTTTATTTTGATGCCACTAAGCGACGTTTTAGTACAACTTTTTTTGGATCAAAACAGGACTGAAGGGAGAATCAAATTTCAATGGCTTAACGTAGGACATGGGAATGTTAAACGTGCGTGAACTGTCACTGAAATATAGAATCTGGGTTATATAAAATGTTAGAAGTTTATAAAGTTATAAAATAATATGTTGATTAGCACTCAGAATTTATTGTTAGTTAAGAATAAGGAGATTAAGAAGAAGAAGAAGAAGAAGAAGAAGAAGAAGAAGTAAGCCCTAAGAAGAAGAAATAAACACTAGAAGACGGAATAAACCATATAAGGAATCCTTAGTGGAAAATAATGATGTTTGTATTTTACGCAGAAAGTCTCCGATTTATCTTCCCCAAGACAAGAAAATCTTTAAATTCTACTCGAAAAAATTGTTCACAAAATATCAGCTATTCTGTAAAATTACAGAAAAATGAAAAATCACAATTTGTGAATGTTATTTTTACATGAGTCATGGAGAAATCAGCAGGTTATGTGCATGTGACTTTACACAGTCCGAGGAAATTTACATATTATACTTCTGAGATTTACGTTAAAAATGATTCATATTTTTTGTCTAATCGTTCTTAGAATTTTACATCCAATTTTTTTCAGTATTATAACCCTTTTTGATTAGATTAGGTTATATTTACGAGTGTCATGTGATTTTTTATTTTGAAAAATTAATTTTAACAGAATATTAAAAAAGATTTTTTTAATTTTCCAGGATGTAAACATCTGAAAAATTTGAAAACGTTCCAAAAATTTTAAAACAAAATGTAGATTTTTCAACACTTTGAAATAAAGTTTTGAAGCTGTTTAAGGATTTTGAGATGTTTCAAGATAATACACAAATTTTCTAAGGATTCCTGGAAAAGCTTTAAATGATTTTTTATTTTAAAAAATAATAATTTTAAGAGAATATTTAAAATAGATTTCGAAACCATTTTTGATCTATGAATAACAATTAAACAATTATAAATTTGTAAGATAATTTTGAAAATCTCTAAATTCGTTGATTCATTAAGTCTTTGAATTGCACAATTTATAAGAGTTTAGGAATTATTTATTTATTTAGCGTTTAAATTTTAAAAAAATAGGCTTTAGGGTCCTTTAGGGTGAAAAATAAATAAATAATTTGATTTTACTTTTTATGAATAAATGATTGCTTTAAAATTCAAAGAAAGGAATACCTTCTTTCACAAATGTAAATTTTAAATAACTAGAAATTTGTGCGCGCTACTCGCGCACTAATTACCCTTTCCTTAGAAAAAAATCCACTAAGTGGAACTACTTTGTTAAGAATTCAGTTTTTTGTTCATAATTCATCATTTTAGTTGAAAAATCTTTTCTTTTTTTCAAAATTCAACTATTTTGTTAATATTTAAAAAAAATTATTTTTTCAACAGAAAATTAACATATTCCATTTTTGGTTGAACATTTATCTTCTTCAGTTGAAAATTCAACTATTTGGTTGAAAATTCATGTCCTTTATTAAAAATTATTCTTTTTTGGTAGAAAACTAATTTTTTGTGTTCAAAATTAGTTTTTTTTCTGTTGAAAATTAATTTTGTAACTAAAAATTTAATTATATCATGTTTGTTTGAACATTAATATTCTTCAGTTAAAAATTCAACTACATATTTGTTTGAAAATTTCTGTATATTGTTGAAACTTTTGTGTATCTTTTGTGGTAGAATGTTAATCTTCTTGGTGACTAACTCACCTTTTTGGTTAAAAATTCAACTATTAGGTTGAAAATTAAAATCTTTGGTTGAACATTCATGTATCTTGTTAAAGATTATCCTTTTTTGGTAGAAAATTCTTTTGTTTGATTTAAAATTTAATTATTCAGCTGTAAATATATTACATTTGTTACTATTCTATTTTTTGTTGAAAATTTGTTTTTTTTCGGTAGAAAAGTAACATTTTTTGTTCAAAATTGCATAAAAAACAAAAATATTTGTTTGAAAATTCATGTGTTTTGTTGAAAATTAGTTTTTTCTTCAATTGAAAATTAATTATTTTTTTTAACTAAAAATGTAATAGACATTATATTTTTTTAGTTGGAAATTCATCTGTTTGTTTGAAAATTGAAATATTTCGTTAAAAATTGATTTTATTTGCTTAAAAACTTACTTCTCTAACTTCAAATCAAACTATTCTATTTTGGTCAAAAATTTATCTTTTTTAATTGAAAATTCATCTATTTTGTTGAAATTTTTTTTGTTTTTGTAACAATATAACCTTTCTGGTTTCAAATTCAACTATTGGGTTGACATTTTTTTTATTGAAGTTGCAGCATTTCAGGTAAAAATTCATTCCTTTGGTTAAAAATTTAACAAATTTGGTTGAAAATTCGTTTTTTTTTTGGTTTTTTTTTTTGAAAATGTAGCTATTTCATTTTTGCTAGAAGGTTGATCTATTTTAGTTAAAAATTCACTAATTTGGTTGAAAACTCGTTTTTATAAGTCGACAAATCAATTATTATGGTAGAAAATGCATATTTTCCAATTAAAAATTCAACTTTTTTTCAAAAATTCGTCTTTAGAACTTAGGAACTCAACATTTTAGAGCAGATTTTTTTTCTTCATTGATTGAAAAATCTTTTTTGGTTGAAAATGTGATTCTTCTATTGAAAATTTGTATTTTATGGTTTAATTCAACAGTTTTTTCTTTTTCTTGGATGAAAATTAATTATTCTTACTGAAATTGTAATGATAAAATTTTAAATCTTTTTAATCTTTTAATTTGAAGTTAGCAAAGTAAAATAGTACGAACGATTGCTTTAAAACAAGAAGATTTAGTATTATAATAGGACGACAAAAAAATGATACTCAGTTAAAACGGAACCATTGTTTTTGCAGTGAAAGATAAAATTAAAAAATTTTTAATCAGATTAATATCAAATTCAAAATCCTATTTAACGTCCAATACTCAAGTTAATCTATAGAATTCCTGAAAATAAAACCAAGAATCCAACGACCTTTGGACAACCACCATAAAACGCTCCTATTGTAATGAGAAAAAAAAATTAAAAAAAGAAATTCCTCCTTTTGGAAATAATAGAAAAAAGTTGTACTTTTCTGTAATTTTGGTTGTAATTTATTGTATTTATTTGAAAATTCCTGTAAAAATGGTTTTAGTTTTTTGTACTTTCTTGTAGACATTTTTCCATCGGGGATATTTTCGATGAGCTTTGACACGATGCGCGAATGAAGCAAGGTAAAACAGATAAGGTGTGTAAATAATTCTACCTTTATCGTGTTAAAGAAACATAAATTTTAAATACGTTGCTTTGGTGGAAATAATAGAGTCTATAAAAAATATGAGAAAATGCCTTCTAATTTATTAATATAATATATAATTATTAACATAGAATCTTTGATAAACGGGATAAAACAGTATTTCAGATACGAATTTAAAATTTTTAAATTTATTGATTTATTTGAAACAAAAAATGTCTTTACCACTATAAAAGAGATGGGTTTTTAACAAAATACTTGAATTTTCAACAAAATAATTAAATTTTTAAAATAACAGTTGAATTTTCAACCTAAAAATATAAATTCGCAACAAAAAGTGTCATAGTTTATATTTCACCAAACAACATGAAATTTATACCAAACAAAAAGTTTTTCAAAACCAAAAGAAGTTAAATTTTAAACCAAAGAGATGAATTTTCAACTAAAAATATCTCTTTAAAAAAATGATTTCTTAACAAAGTGATTCAACCAAGTCTTTCAAATAAAATATTTGAATACCCAAGCAAAGAAGAATAATTTTTAACCAAAAAGTTGCATTTTCATTAAAAAAAAAAAAAGAAATTTCTATCAAAGCGGATGAATTTATAAATCAAAAAGATATGTTGAAAAAATAGTGGAATTTTCTATTAAAAACGATTTTACTTGACTTTTCACGATCAAAATATAAATTTTCAACTGAGAAATAAGTTTCTACGAAAAAAATTGAATTTTCAATCCAAAAAGACGAATTTTTACCCAGAAAGGATGATTTTCAACAAAATTGTTGAATTCTCTACCCAATAGTTGCATTTTTATCCAAAAAAGATGAAATTTCCCTTGAAACAGATAAATTTTTATTTAAAAAGAAAACAAAATAAAAATAAAAGTTTAATTTTCATCCAGAAAAGATTCCAGTTGACTTTTCAAGATCATTATATGAATTTCTTAACAAAAAATAAGTTTCTACGAACAAAATTGAATTTTTTATCCAAGAAGACGAATTTTGTCAACCAAAAGGGATAAATTTTTAACGAAATAGTTGAATTCTCTACCAAATAGTTGAATTTTTATCCAAGAAAGATGAAATTTGTACTAACACAGATGAATTTTCAATAAAAAAAGGACAATTTCTTTTTAAAGTTAAACTTTCATCCAGAAAAGTTTTGAGTTCATTTTTTAAACAAAAATATGAATTTTCAACAAAAAGTCAATTTACTACGAAATAGTTGAATTTTTAACAAAACAATAGAATTTTCAACCAAAAGTATGACTTTCTAACAAAATAGTTTTATTTTCAACCAAACAGTTGCATTTTTATCCAAGAAAGATGAAATTTCTCTTAAAACAGATGAATTTTTAATTGAAACAGAAAAATTTCAAAAAAATAGTTGAATTTTCATCCAGAAAAGATTTTAGTTCTCTTTTCAACACCAAAATAAGAATTGTAAACTATTAGTTACTTTTCGGCTAAATGATCGAATTTTTAACCAAAAAGTAGGACTTTTTAACAAGATTGTTCAATTTTCAACCAAATAGTTACATTGTCCAAAATGAATATTCTACAAAAACAGGTGAATTTTTAAATCAAAAAGACGAATTTTCAAAAAAGAGTTGAATCTTCATCCAAAAGAATTTCTATAGACTTTTCTACAGAAAAAAAACAAATTAAAAAAAAAAGTAAATTTTCTAGGAAATAGTTGAATTTTCAACAAAACAGTTGCATTTTTGTCCAAGAAAGATTTTGTTCAGAAAAAATCTTTTTCATGCAAAGAAGATTTCAGTTGACTTATTAGCAAAAAAATATGTATTTTAAACAAAAGGTTAATATTATACGAAAAGAATTCAATGTTTAACATAACAGTTGAATTTGCAAAAAAAAATGATGTCTTTTTGAAAAAATTGTTAAATTTTCAGCCAAATAATAACATTTATAACTAAAAATATAATCTTCAGGAGAAAGTTTTTGCGAATTTGCAACAATTACGTACCCAGAAAGATTTTTAGAAATTTTTAATGGTTTTCAGTTAATTTAAGGGATTTCAAAGAATTTGCAGGAATTTTCAATCGCTTTCAATAAATTGAAGGGATCTCAGAGGATTTTAAAGATTTTGTGGTCTTTTAGAAGATTCTGGTAAATTTTCAAGGACTTTGAAAGAGTTCAATTGATTTCAAGATATTTCAAAGGATTTGAAATTTATTTATCTCACAAATTTCAAAATCTTTCTCTAAAAAATAGGTTGTCACGGAAATATCGAAAGCATTGTTGTGGCTTTTCCGCAATGCCGATCGCGTAATTTAAATAAGTGGAAGGAATGTTGCCAAATTAATTTAAAATTTTATTATTACATTTCCAGTTAAAATAATAGACCAAGAAAAAGAGAATCTACAACAAAATAGTTATATTTTCAACCAAACTGATGAATCTTTGATGACAAAATTAATTTTTAACAAAAAGTGTAATAGTTGACATTTCCATTTTTTTTTAATTTTCAATAAAATACTGTTAAATTAAACCAAAAATACGAATTTTCAACAGAGCAGTTGAATTTTCAACCAAAAGAGATTTTTCAATTAATAAAGGAAAAAATCTCATCCGAAATATTTAGTTTCTAAGTCATAAAAACAAATTTTCGAAAAAAAAGTTGAATTGACAACCAAAAATATGCATTTTCTACCAAAATAATTTGAATTTTTGACTAAAAAGTACGAGCTTTCAACAAAATGATTAAATTTTTACCTGAAAAACATCAATTTTCTAGCAAAAATGAAATCGCTACATTTGGAATAAAAAAATTTATTGTCAACAAAAGAAAAACGAATTTTTAACAAAATTTGTTAAATTTTCAACCAAAAGAAATTAAATTTTAACTAAAATGATGCATTTTCAATCAAAAAATAAATACATTTTTAACCAAACAGTTAAATTTTTAAGCGAAAAGGTTATATTGCTACCAAAAAAAGACCAAAATTTCAACAAAATAGATGAATTTTCAATTAAAAAAGATAAATTCTCAACAAAAAATAGAACAGTTTGATTTAAAGTTAGAGAAATATGTTCTTAACCAAATTAAATAAATTTCCCACGAAGTAGTTCAATTTTCTACCAAACAGATGAATTTTCAACTAATAAGATTAAATTTTCATAGCAAAAAATTTCGGCAAAAAATTAAACATATAACATATAACATATAACATAAACATAAAACTATCTTCTTTGCTTCGTAGTTTAAGAGGCGTCATTTGAGAAATCGTAAAGATTTATTTTCCTAAATTTAGGATAAGAGTTTGAATATTCATAAAGCCATTTCAGTTTTTGAGATTTTTTTGTTTCTCGCATATTTTTGAAAGAAAAAAAGAAAATTTTTACTTTGTAAATGTGTATTAATTTTTTGGGGCTATATAATGCATATGAGTTGAAAAGTACAAAAATGTGAATAGTGATAAATAGATAAGTTTAATAAAAGAAGACGAATGTGTAAGATTTCCATCTTTATTCAAACAATCAGAAGCTGATTGAGAAGCTTGTAAAAAGACTACGTCACCTCCAGCAAGATTTTTCATCAAGTCATTTCTCTTTAAAATGATGACATTGAATCATTTTACACTCTCAATGTGTTTCACCTTATTTATTCACGTGCCGTGTCTAGATTCACCGAAAATATTTGCTTAATTTTCAATGAATGTTGATTCACAGCAGATCATTGTATTCCGTAATTTACTCTCAACATAAAATACGTTATGATTATGTTTATTATTATTCAGGAGATCGTAATTAAATAAAATTTTAATTTCTAAAATGAATATTGAAAAGGAACTTGACAACTTCCTCAATAAAAATTTTTCCATGAAAACATCGCAGATATAAGAGAATCGATCAGGGAATAAAACAATCAATTGTTAATTAAAATTGAATGAAAATTTTTATTTTTGTCTAATTTTAAGGGAAAAACTTCACATATGTTTAAAGGCGTTCAAATTGAAAATTACTTCCATGAACACGTGGGAAGAACCATGTTTCTAGTTTTTCATAAACTACGCTTTATTTTAGGGATGAGGATTTAAAAAATTTTTTTAATATTCAAAAAGTAATTTTAATTCCTGAAATCAATTTTCTTTTTAAAAAAAGACCTCTGTTCCCATGATTTAAAACATGATCATGGAAAATCCAGCTTTTTAGGACTAATAATTGAAACCTGTTTATTAAATATATAATTGATAAATACCCGTGGAGAAATTGCCCAATTTGATCCTGATTCCCGACGTGGCCCCGATCGGGTTAGCCCAATGCGGCCCTGATCATGGCTACTGTTGTGGTCCTGGTCGGGGCCACATCGGGCTACCCTCTGTTAATTCTTAGTTAGTTTAAAAATTAGAATCAATTAAATTTCAAATTACTCCCTGTCTAAAAAAAAACTGTCTAAAAATGTATGTTTACGGGCGCATTAAATTAGTTAATAAATATACAATTATCAAGTTCGTATCAATTATTGTACGTATTTCTTTAATCTTTTTAGAGTTTATACTTATTTAGATTTGAATTTGCCGCGCTAATCTCGAATGTATTCGATTAGTCTTCCGTTCGATTATTTGGCAACGAAAGGACGAAAGGAAGACAACTTTGTAAAAGTGACGAACAGTAAACGGATAAACCGGTAAAGTCATGTGGATAAATCGCTTTAAATAATTCTCAATTCATCTCGTGAATCATTTACGCAAAGTTTTTAGACCGGGGTGAGGTGTTCATATCAAGCTAGAATTATCCAGCTCTCTAAGATTTCCGACAGTGAACTTCGAGAGAGCGTCGACAACTTTTTGGCATTATAACCTCACTTTTTTATACTTTGCTCCACGTTCCAAAAAACTTTTCAATCAAATTGTCGAATTTTCAAACAAAAAAGATTAAAGTTCAATCAAATATTAAAATTTTCAAGAAGAAAAACAAATTTTTTAGAAAGCAGTTGATTCTTGATCAAAAAAGTTTATTTACATCCAAAAAAGCTAACTTTTCTACAATGAAAGCTGATTTTTCAACAAAAGAGTAAAGTTTTTAAGCTGAAAGGTATAATATTATAGAAAACAGTGACTTTAAAATAAATAAATACATACAGTTTTAACAGAAAAGATCATTTTTAATAAAAAAGATAAATTTTTAACAAGCTAGTTGTATCATCAACCAAAAAGTTGAACTTTCAACAAACAAGAATAATTTTATACCCACAAGGATATGACTTTTCAACAAAATATATGAATTTTTAACAAGATAGTTGAATTATCAACCAAAAATTTGAACTTTCAACAAACAAGAATAATTTTCTACCCAGAAAGACGACTTTTTAACAAAAATATCAATTTTCTACCAAATCGTTGAGTTTTCAACCAGTAAGTTAAATTTTAAACAAACAAGATTAATTTCCTACCCAAAAAGACGACTTTTCAACCAAATTCTTAAATTTCTTACCAAATAGTCGAATTTTTATCACATAAACTGAAAATGGAATAGTTAAATTTGCAGATGAAAACTCTGATAAAAAATTAACTTTGAGCAAAAATACCAATTTTCGACAAAATTCTTGCATTTTCAACCAAAAAGGATAAATTTTCGACCAAGAAGATTAATGTTCTATCAGA
The DNA here is from genome assembly GCA_932195095.1 of Andricus curvator. NCBI lineage: Eukaryota > Metazoa > Arthropoda > Insecta > Hymenoptera > Cynipidae > Andricus > Andricus curvator. The sequence continues at coordinate 22,303 of CAKNYM010043782.1, read as the reverse complement.
AAAGATGAATTTTCAACAAAATACATGAATCTAACGACAAGTTTCAGAATGTTTTTCAAAATATTTATATAATGTTTAATATTCTTAATTAATTGTTTACTTCTTTATTAGATAAATTATATTTTAATAATATTCTTATAAATAAATATTAGAAGGGGCCTGTTCAGGGCCAGATCGGGCCTTCCTTATGGATACCCCAGTCAGGCCCTGATCGGATTAGGCGTTTCATTTCGAGTCTGGCCCTGACTGGGATACCCGATTGGGGCCAGATTTGCCAGATCTGGCCCCGACCAGGGCCACTCTGAAATTTCTGCAGGGGCCCGTTTTATTCACGCCTCGATTCTAGTTTCGACGGAAATGTTTATTTAATTTTCAATAAATTTTGATTAAGAGCAGCTTGATTCATTCCGTAATTTAATCTTAACATTTTTCTTCGTTTTGTTCTTATTTAATAGTATTCAGGAATGTAAATAATCAGATAGTAAAGATTCGTTTCGAGAATAAAATAATCCATTGATAATTAAAATTGAATAAAGATTTCGACTTTTGTCTTAGTGGCTATCCATAAATCACGAAATTGGTTTTTCGCTAATTTTCCACATCCCACTTCGTCTTGTGACTGACCGTTATTATGTGACTTTTTCTCAAAATTACGGAAATTTACTTAACATCACAGCTTATCTTATACATTAAACAATTGTTTGGTGTTTAGCCAATTTCATTGATTACATTGATACATATTTAAAATGAATTTGTTTTACTTATCAAATCAAATACAAATATTGAATGCAACATTTTTATTATTAATTATGTGATTAAAAAAAAAGATGATCAATTAACTTTTTTCCAAGATGCACATTTACCTTTGTTGTAAAAATGTTTCCCACCAGGGATCTGTAAAGAATCATTGAAAGAATAAAATGATCGATTGTTAATTAAAGTTGAATGCAAATTGCGAGATTTGTTTTAAATGAAAGAAAAACCTTTAAATATTCCTAAAAGCTTTCATTTTAAAAAACATTTTTTCGAACACCTGTGGGGACCCAAGATTCTAATTTTTCATAAACTGTATCAATTTTTCATAAATTGCGTTTCAATTTACGAAAGAAATTTTCTCAAAAAGTCAGAATTAATATAGTAGATAGGTAAGATTCGAAATTGTTTGTCGTCTTTCATGCTCATAGCGCGTGGAGAAGAATAAATAGAGATATCATTGGAAACGAGTCTCATTCCAGTGTACAAAGCTTATCTTAATTAGTCGAAGGTCTATTTCGTCATACCTATAAAATCTAGCTACGCTCTTAATATGACCAGGGTCTCTACCCTACCTGGAAAACCCGAAAATGGCAGGGAATTTTTTCGAGAGTGTGCTTAGTTTTTAATTCATATCGGATGCCTTGGGAGCCTTTTGGCTTGCCTTCGAGTTATAAATCTCCCAGGTCCTTTCCAAGTCAAATAATATTTTCTCAAGACATAAATTTTCGTCTTTAAGTCGAAAATATTCATCTCAAGACATCAAAAATAGTCTGGTTCTATCTCACGAGCTAGACATACAGCATACACAACTTTTCTATTCTCGCATCAACTTTAAATTATGAGAATGAGAACATTTTTAGTATAAAAATCGATTTTAAAAATATATAAATTACCATAACTTCCCTACTCTTTAGTAAAATGTATTAATATTGTAGGTCAATCGATTCGTCTCGAACCAAGGAATCTTTTATATTCTTGCATCAACTTTGAATTATGTGAATGCAAAAAGTTTTACTATAAAAAACCGATTTTTGAAATATTATTAGGTGCTAAAAAAAAATTGCAACAAATATTTTTAGAAATCCTTCCATCAGTTTCAAGATATTAGTGGGGAAAGTAAGCCCTGCAAATTTCATCAATTTATCTGCAACCGCTTTCAAGTTATCGTGTTCACAAGAAAGTGTGACACCCACACATCCGCACACACATCCGCTCACACATCCACGCACACACACGCCTTCACACACACACACACACAGCCCGACAATTGCTTAGAACATTGTATTAGACATTTTTAAATTGAGGAACGTTCAATTAAATTAATTTAAAATTTTTGGAAACTGTTACCATTACAAAGCTTCCTCTATGAGGAAGCAAAAGACGAACTTTAAATGAAATACGTAATTTTTAAGTTCAAAAATTAATTTTCAACAAACAAATTTTTTTTTCAATAAAATAGTTCAATTTTCATAGAAAGAAATGAATTTGCAACTGAAAAAAATTGTAGCAAAACATGAAATAGTTCAATTTTCAACAAAAAGATAAGTTTTCAAACAAGATGGATTAAGTTTCTACTAGAAAGACAAATTTTAAACAAAATACATAAATTTCCAACTAAATGTTGAAAGTTATAATTAAAAAAGAAAAATTTTCTACTAAAAGAAAAAGAATTTTCAAGAAAATTGTTAAATTTTAAACCAAAAATGAAATTTTCAGATAGAAAAATTGAATTTCCTACAATATAGTTCAATTCGAAACAAAAACCTGAATTTTCAACTAAAAAAGAAAACATTTTCAACAAAAAATGGAATAGTTAAATTTTCTGTTAACAAAATTAGTTTTCAATCAAAAAAGCGAAGTTTTGAATAGAATAGTTGAATTTTCAGCCATAGAGATGAATTTTCAACCAAAGTAATGAATCTCCAACCAATAAACTTACTTTTTAAAAAATTAGTATAACTTTCAACCAAAAAAGATGTATTTTCAACAAAAAATTGAATATTTGATATTCCAACAAAAAAAAATGTTTTAATATTTTAATACTAAATAAAAAAGAGTTTTTTTTTTTAATTTTTAAGTTCAAAAATTAATTTTCAACTACACAAATTTTTTCAATAAAATAGTGAAATTTCTATAGGAAGAAATGAATTTTCAACTAAAGAAAAATGTGTACCAAAACAAGCAATAGTTCAATTTTCAGTTAAAAATAATTTTTAACCAAAAAAAGGAGGTTTGAACAAAATAATTAAATTTTCAACCAAAAATAATGAATTTACAAACAAGAAGAATAATTTTCTTAAAAAAATGTCAATTTTCAAACACATAGTTGAAGTTTCAACTAAAAAGATCAATTTTCAAGAAAAGAAAAACGAATTTTTATGAATCAGTTAAATTTTCAACCGAAAAATGATTTTTCAATTAAAAAGTTTAATTGTTAAGCACCAAGATAAATTTTCAACCAAAAGAGACAAATTTTCCATAAAATACATGAAATTGCATCCAAACAGTTGAATTCAACCAAAAGACAGAAGACGATTTAAAAACTTTTTCTTTTCAAAGCCAAAACCAGAAATAGGAGGTTTGAACAAAATACTTAAATTTGTAACCTAAACTGATAAATTTTCAACTGAAATATTAATTTTTAACACAAAAAAATATTTATAACAAAAAAAAATATGTTTAACAAAGTAGTTAAATTTTGAACCAAAGAAATTAATTATTAACCAAAATAAATTAATTTTTAAGAAAGAAGTATAATTTTCCAAAAAAAGGCAATTTTCAAACATATAGTTGAATTTTCAACTAAAAAAATCAATTTTCAGGAAAAGAAAAACGAATTTTTATAAATTAGTTGAATTTTCAACCGAAAAATGATTTTTCAACCAAAAAGATTGATTGTTAAGCATCAAGATTAATTTTTAACCAAAAGAAAGGAATTTTTAATAAAATACATGAATCTACATCCGAATTGTTGATTTTTAAACTAAAAGAGGCGAATTTTTATCAAAAAATGGCAAGTTAAATTTTCAGTTAATCAATTTTTAACGAAAAAAAACTGATTTTAACAAAAATAGTTTGTTTTAAACTAAAGAGATGAATCCCCAACAAACAACGTAAATTGTAATAGCTGATATTTCAACCAAAAAATATTTTAAATTAAAAGTCGTTGAATTCAACCAAAAAGGATGAATTTTCAACAAATGATGTAATTTTTCAGATAAAAAAGATCAGTTTTTAACGAAAAATAAAACAAAAACAAATAAAAGGCAGCTTTTCAACAAAACAGTTAAATTTTCAAGCAAAGAGAAGAAACTTCAATTGATTTTCTATTTCCATATGTGAATCTGAGCACGCATTTTGCACTCTCTGTATCCTCTCTGTCAGTGTGGCATTCTGGCAAGGGCCATATGTCGTATACGCATACTCAAAAAGGGACAGTACTAATGACTGACAAAGCAACAGTTTAACCTTGAGTGGAAGGGAGCGACGGAAAGGATACAATTTTCTTAAACACAGATAGGCCGCTTTGATTTAAGTGGTTACATGATCCTCAAAACTCCAACTGGATTGCATTTTAAGACCTAGGGTTTTCGCTTGAGCTACGATGGACAACAAGGATCCGCCTATCTTAAAGTTGGGCAAGTGAGCATCTTTAAAGTTGCCTATAGGAAGAATAATGGATTTAGCCGGGTTAATAACAAGCGCTCGCTCTTTAGCCCACCTCGCTATGAATTTCAAAGCCAGGGACAACACTGCGATACAGGCATCTAAATCGTCCAGTTTGCAGCGGACATATATATACCTGCGTGTCGTCCGCTTATATATGGATCGTGACTTTTACTTTGTCCCCGGATACCGCCTCCAAAATCTACAGGAATTTCATCAAGGGGTCTGAAAGGTCGTTGGTGTAAACAGAGAAAAGAGGCGGACCTAGAACGGCACACTGTGGGACCCCTTTACTTAGTGGTCGGATGGGTGACGATCGCGAGGTTAAGGTGTTCGATATTTCAACTCGCTGACTTCTATTCGAGCGAAAGCCACTAAACCAAGAAATTTCTTTCCCAGAAATTCCCTCAGATTTTAGTTTGGCTAGAAAAAGTTCCTGAAACCGGACTGGTGATTTGAGAGGATCCCATTAATGCTTATGTATGGAGAGAGCTGCTGAAGACACATTTTTTCCAGGAACTTTGATAGGTAAGGAAGAATAGTAATCGGACGTAAATCCTTGTAGGAAGTTGGTCAGTCACATTTTGGAAGAGGGTGGACAATGCCCACCTTCCACGCTGTAGGGAATATCCCCGTCCTCAGAGAGGAGTTCACAATTTGGAGTAAAGCAGGCCAAAGATATTATAAGCCGATAGGAGCCAGTCGTGTGTGTGGTGAATCCAGCACTGGTAAAAAATAGGTACACGACAACCATGGCTTGGGAGGACTCACCCATTCGCGTTCATACGCAATGGGTGGGTTCTGGCAAGCCAAGGTGCAGCGTGTATCCACCTAGAAACACTACCCGAACCAAAACTAAAAATCTTGTGAGGGAAAAATCCTGCTGCCACATTGGACACCGCAGCGATGACACTGCCCGCAAGGGATGTGTGGAATGATTCGCCTGCATAGGGCCAAAGGGGTATTGATGCCAGTAGGTACGCTTCCTTGCAGGGGATGTTGGGATACGAGGATGTAACTGTAATGTGTCTGACGACAAGTTGACACGGTCCTTGTCAAAGTCGGAAAGCTCCCATACTTAGACCCAGCGAGGTATGGGGGTTATCAATGCTGGGACGGTGGACTCACCTACGATCGGAATAGGATCCTGACGTGCGGGTTTTCTTGAAATTATCATGGCTAACTTGCAACAACAAAAAACTACAGTAAAATAGCTAAGGGCGGGAACGCTGAACGCGCGTAGTCTAAATACTGGCGGATTCAGCGAACTCATTGAGATAGCAACGAAATACGATACTGACTTAATAGCACTTCAAGAAACCTGCTGGCCGGGCGTTTATGAGTCAATTTATAAGGATAACTATACTTTTCACTATGGGGGAGCTAAGGGGCGCACACTGGGGACCGGTTTTCTCATTAATAAACGAATTTCGCAAGCGGTTATCGATATGCAATTCATTAACGATCGGTTATCGTCAGTGGTGTAGTCCTAAAAGAAAAAGTGGCCTGGCGGTACTTTCCATAAACTACGTTTCCACCCAATAAGAAAATCCAACTATATTTTTAGGTAAAAGTTCTTTTTTTTTATTGAAAAGGCTACTATTATATTTTTGGCTCGGAATTCACCTGGTTTGGTTAAAAATTCTATTATTTGGTTGAAAAATTTAATTATTTTGTTGAAAATGTAACTATATTTCAAAAAGTCATTTTTTTGATCAAAAATTCAACTACTTTGTTCAAAATTCATTTTTTTGGTAGAAGATTCATCTCTTTGGTTGAAAATTTAAATATTAATTATCATTTTTGAATGTAAATTCAACTATTTGTTAAAAATGTATCCTTTTAGGTTAAAAACTCATATTTTATGGTAGAAAAAAGATCCTTCTTGGTTGAAAATTTATCTTTCTTGGTCGAAAAGTAACTTTTTTTTAAATTCAACTTTCTTCGAAATCATTCGTCTTTTTGTCTTGAAAATGTTATTATTTGGTTAAATTGGTTTAATTAAAATTTTTTTGTTTTCAAATTCGTCTTTTTTGTTGAAAATTCATTTCTTTGGGTAAAAAAACTTTTTTGGATGAAAAATCAACTATTTTGCTAAAAAAGCAATATATTTCGGCTTGAAATCTTAGGAATTTCAAGTGTTTTGTATTGAATGCAATATGTTATCTAGATTAATTGTATTTAAAAGAATTTATAAACGTAAAATCCGTCTTTAGCCAATAGCTACGTTACTTTTGGGGGAGATCAAAAAAGTCCAAAATTGGTAACATAGTTTAGGGATGGCCCATAACTGGAAAAATTTTCCGTGTGACAAGAAAGTGGCCTGGCGCCGCCAGGCCTTTGAAAAAAGTACCCTGGCGGCGCCAGTCCCCGCCAGGCCTCGACTACACCACTGGTTATCGTTCATTGTACTAAAGGGTAGTTTCAGTAAACAGGTGTTAATCAACGTGCACTGCCCCACCGAGGACAAAGACTAAGACAATATCTGACGGAGATGCTGCCCTTAATGCCCCAGGGGGCACAGGATTGCTACTTAGATATTATTAAAAACTACTAATTAAAAGTGTTTAAAGTATTTTTTTTAATAAAATACACAAGACAGTGTTTTTCAGGAGTTTAATTGAAAAAAATGAAATATTACAAATTTTGTATTCACAAAAAAATTTTTTGAACTTCATTTTTACAAAACCTGATGACTTTTTCAATTAAATTGTTTCCCCTCTTTTCAGAAACTAATAATCTACAAAATAGTCCTTTTATCTATTCCAAAAATTGATTGATTTTTCAACGTTCATTCTAAACCAAAAAAGATTGTAGTTTTTTAGAAAAGACACAAATTTTCTACAAAACAGTTCAATTTTTAACACGAAAATATGATTTTTTAATGAAGTAGATGAATTTTCTACCAAAAAAGACGAATTTTCAACGAAATAGTGACATTGTCAATCAAAGGGATGAATTTATGACTAAAATGATAAATTTTTAGTAATAAAAATGAATTTTTAACAACGTATTCCGACGCCTCCATTCAATATGAGTCTATCTGCTGACAGCGCCGTGTATGAGACTATGCGCTGTGTATAAGCATAGGGAATAGTCTCATACAGAGCGCTGTCAGCACATAGACTCATATTGAATCGAGGCGTCGATTTGTCTCCTTGACTAAAAAAGATTAATTTCCAATCAGTTGCATTTTTAACCAGGAAACACAAATTTTCAACAAAATAATGGAATCCTTAACAAAAACAGATTAGTTTTCAATCCAAAAAGACAAATTTGGAACCAAATAGTTCAGATTTTATCTTGAAAAAGATTTTTCAGTCATGAAAAAAAAATCACCCAAATTATTATTTTTCGGGGATAAATAATTTATAATACAAAATAAAAATCTCGAACAAACATTTCTTTTTAAAGCTTATTTGTTCAATTAATTTTGAAGTTAAATAAATATATAATTTTCATAAGATTCTTGAGAAAATTCAAAAATTTTTTTAAGCTTTCAGATATGTCGACAAAATATCATTTTTATTTTTCAGGATTTTGGAAAATTTTAGGAAAAAATCGGGTCAGCTTGAAAAATATTTAGGACTTTCAGAAGTTTGTACAAATATTTTGAAATATTTTGAAACTTTTTCAAATTTTCTTTGAAAATTAATTTTTCACAATAAAAAATAATAAAAAAATTTTCCAGGAATCTCAAGCAACTTTCTTATTTTCTTGAAACCTCTTAAACTTCTTCAAAAGCTTCGAAATTTTCAAAAATTTAGATCTGCGTTAAAATTTTTCAAAATCTTTTAAACATAAAATCATTTTTTTAGCCATTTGCAAAACTTTTAAACGTGCTAAATATCTTTTAAAATTCTTCGAATTCTTCCAAAATTTTTCTTGAAATTCTTGAAAATCAAAAAACTTGCCTTCAAATCTTCCAGATTCTGTTTCGACAATTTTGGAAATCTTTCGAAATGTTGAAATTTTTTTAAATATTATCTCAAAATTAATTTTTCAAACTAAAAAATCAGTTTAAATTATCCCATGAATTATAAGAAATATTTTTTATTATCCTGAAACCATTTAAAATTTGCTTTTTTTCAATTTTGTATAAAATTTTGCAATCTTGCTAATAAAAAGATTTTGCTCGAAAATCTTTCCTATTATTTTTCGAAATTTCAAAAAATAATTTCAAATCTTTTGAAATCTTTGTCAAATTTCTCTTAAAATTTATTTTCAAAATTTCACATTTTCCCAGGAATTTTAAGAAAGTTTTCTTATTTTCTTGAAGCCTTTTAAACTTCTTAAAAAGCTCCGAAATTTGTTTTTGAAAACTTCCAAAATTTGCATTTTGTTTTAAATTTTTGAAATATTTTCAAATTTCAAATTATTTTTTTAACTATTTACAAAACTTGTAAACCTTCTGAATATCTTTTAAAATTATTTGAATTTTTGCAAAAATTTTCTGAAAATTCTGAAAAATTACAAAAATTGCTTTAAAATCTTCCAGAATCTGTTATGACGATTTTAGAAATCTTTTAAAATCTCTTGTCATCTTTTGAAATTTTTTTTAAGTATTCTCTTAAAATTAATTTTTCAAAATAAAAATTCAATTCAAATTTTCCCATGAATTTTAAGAAGATTTTTCTATTATCGTGAATCCTTTCAAAATCCTTAAAGCTCAAAATTCCTTGGATGTCTCAAAAATACCTCAAAAGCTTTGAAATCCTGCGAAATTCATTGATTCTTGTGAATGAATTATTTCCGACCCATCAAAATATTTTAAAATCCCGTGAAATTACATGAAAACTGATAATATTATATCCTTCGAAATCTTCCAAAATTTAAGAAAATTCTTTAAAATGGCATGGAATTTTTAAAATCCGGTGAAATTTTTGAAATAGTTAAAAATCTCTTCAATCTTTAAAATCCTAGAAAATCTCTTAATTCTTGTGAAATTCTTTGATTAGAAATTTTGTATTGAAATTTTTGATATTCATTGAAATCCCATAAAAATCCTCTGACATTTTGTGAATCTCCGTAGAATAATTCACAATACTTTATATCCTTTAAAGTTATATAAAATCCTTAGAAATCCCTATAAGGTTTGAAAAATTGAAAATCATATCATTTCAACTTTTTTAGTTTGACCCATATACTAACTTAAAATAAAATATCCATAAATTAATGGAGAAGTTTGATAAAAGAAGGTAACTACGTCAAATGTTTAACTTTATTAATAAATTAGGAGGCATTTTGTCATACTTTTTTATAGACTTTATTATTTCCACCAAAGTAACGTATGTGAAATTTATTTTTCTTCAACACGATGAGGGTAGAATTATTTACACACCTTATCTATTTAATCTTGCTTCATTCGCGCCTCGTGTCAAGGCTCATCGAAAATATCCCTGATGGAAAAATGTTTACAACAAAGTACAAAAAACTAAAACCATTTTTACAGGAATTTACAAATAAATACAACTACAAGAATTTATTTTTATTCATTCTCTAAATTAAAAGCCGTTAAACTGAAAAATTTTAAATTTCAACTTTTATTCATTGTATAGTTAAAAGAATAAAAAAATAGAAATCCACGCTATAATTTTCAATGCTATGAATTGAAGAATGAATCAAAAAATATATAAATGTTTAAAATTATATCATTTTAGGCAATTTTAAGCTAGAAACATTAACTTATACATCTTTTTAAATATTCTCTTAAAAATTTGTTTTAGAAAAATCATTTTAAAATGTTCCAGGAATCTAATAATAATTTTTTTTTCTTGGAACTCGCATTTTTTCTACAATTTTCTGAAAATCCTACAAGAGTAAAAAAAAAATTAGCTTAAAATCGTCCAGATTATTTTTTGAAAATATTACTAAGTATTCTTTTAAAATTAATTTTTAAAAAATTGTTAGTTTTGCTAGGAATTTTGATACAAATTTTTTATTCATTTAAAAACGTTCAAAATGCTTCAAAAGCTTATAAATCTTGCGTTCGAAATCTTCAAAAATCTACATTATGTTTCAAATGTTTTGAAATCTTTACACATTTTAAATTATTTTGGACTCTTTTCAAAACTTCTAAATATATTTTAAACTTGCTCCATTATTTTCCGATTCAATAATTGTTCAATTGTCGTTTATAAATCCAAACAATTTTAAAAATCTTTTTAGATATTCTCTAAAATTAATTTTTTTAAATAAAAAAAACATTTTGAATTTTCTTAATACCTTTAACGATCCCTAAAAAGCTTCAAAACTTTATTTGGAAATCTTCAAAAATCTAAATTTAGTTTTTTTATGCTTCGAAATCTTTTCCAGTTTTAAATTAAGTTTGGATCTTCTCAAAACTTGTATATATACCATTAAACCATTTCCCTTTCAGGGTAGGCGTGACACTACCCGATTCGGGTAGTGTTTCTAGGTTTTGCTTGTAGTTATAAATAACTACAAGTGTGGGCTCACCACACCCACGATGTGCCAACAGCACTCATGTCAGTATTCTTGAATGGTCACCCATCCAAGTACTAACCGCGTCCAACGCTGCTTAACTTCAGTGATCTGACGAGAACTGGGTTTTCCAGCGTGGTATGGCCGTGGTATGGTATGTAAATATCTCTTAAACTAACTCAAATTTTTTCTAATTTGATAATTGTTCAATTTCTATCTACGCATCCAAATTTGATAATTTCACTTACGTATTAAAAATTTGTTAAATAGAATAAATAAAATTATAACGTATAGAATTCTTGAAAATAAAACAAGAATTCAAGGATCAAATTTGGACAAACACCACAAACTGCTCCTATTGCAATTCCTAAAAACAAAAAAAATTGTTACTTTGCACAAAAATAAAAAAGAGGAAAGAAAAATGAGAAGGCAACCAACCAAATCCCCTTCCTTCTCTTTTTTATTTCTTTCTTCTTTTTTATTTTTATTATTATCAAATCACAATATGAAAGCATGCACAATATTCACCAACGTCTCGGTGCTCATACAGCGCCCTTATCAAGGCAAGAAAAATTAGAGCCAACAAAAAAATTAGAAAATTAAATTAAAATTAAATTAAATTAAAACATTTAATTAATTAAAGCCAAAATTAAAATTTGGCTCTAATTTTTCTTGCCTTGATAAGGGTGCTGTGTGAGCATCGAAACGTTAGTAAATATTGTGCATGCTTTCATATTGTGATTTGATAATAATGAAAATAAAAAAAACGAAAGAAATAAAAAAGAGAAGGAAGGGGATTTGGTTGGTTGCCTTCTCATTTTTCTTTCCTCTTTTTTTTATTATTTTTTTTATTTTTGTGCAAAGAAACAAATTTTTTTGTTTTTAGGAATTGCAATAGGAGCATTTTGTGGTGTTTGTCCAAATTTGATAGTTGAATTCTTGTTTTATATTCAAGAATTCTATACATTAACTTGATTATTGGACGTTAAATGGGATTTTGAATTTGATTTTGGTCTAATTTAAAATTCTTAAATTTCAAAATTGTAACGTTCAAAGTTTAAATTTTGAAATGTTAACGACTTAAGGCTTTCTATTTCAAATATTTCAGTTTCAAATTATTTAGTTTTTAATATTTGATTTATAATTGCTCATTTTTAATTAGAAGTAAAATATTTGTAAATATTCACACAAAAATTCAAATTAAATGGCTAAAAATGGAATATTTTAGATTGAAACAATATTTGAATAGGATTTGGAATTGAATAAGATTGTTTAATTATGAATCTATTAATTTGAAATTAATTTAAAATTAAAAACAATTTGTAAAGTTTCAATCGAACGTTTACATTTGTTTAACAACTGAGGCTTTCAAATTGAAAAAGTTCTATTTTTAACGTTAAAATCTGTAACTTGCTCAATTTTTAACAGATTCAGAATCGTCCTGTAAAATCAATTATTGTTCAATTTGCGATAACCGAACTACAGTTCAATGTGATTTATTATAATAGCAAAAGTTCTTGGTAAAAGTGTAATATTCGTTCTCAATTGTAGTTTTTTGTAGAAACTTATAGAATATTACATATCCTACAAAAATTAACGGTAAAGTACATTTAAGAAAAAAAATTAAATTTTTTTTTTAATTACAATAGGAGCATTTTATGGTGGTTGTCCAAATTTGGTCGTTGGATTCTTGGTTTTATTTTCAGGAATTCTATAGATTAACTTGAGTATTAGACGTTAAACAGGATTTTGAATTTGATTTTAATCTAATTTAAAATTCTTAAATTTTAACTTAAAAGAACTGTTCCCATTTCATCATTTTTAAATGTTTTCATGTTTTCTTCAGACAGGCGCGGATCCAGAGAAGGGCTTTGGGAGGGGCCATCCAATAATTCCCCTTCCCCCTCCACCCTCAAGGGGGTGGTTGGTAATAATTTTAAAGTTATTTCTTCGCTTTGAATTTTTATTATAAACTATGTAATTAATTTAATCATGCATTTTTTTGACTTAATTAACAAATGTTCAAATAGAAACTATGTTTTTATATTTACAAGCAGCGTCTTGTATGCCATGGTATAATCATTAATCAACAAGTATAAAATATTCATAAGATTTTCGAAGTTTAGCTTAAACTAGAAAAAGATTACTTTTAAAGAACAAAATTTGGGCGTCTATTTCCACTCTTTTGCGAAATTCAGATTCCCGGTTCAAATCTGGGCTGTGGCAGATTTTTTCTTGTTCTTAAACAATTATTTGTCTGAAGTATTCGTTTTAACGAATCAAAATTTGTATTACTTGTAAATGCACGATATTACTTTCAATGCCCTAAATTGAAGAATGAATCAACTCATTTATTTAAAATTATATCATTTTAGGCAAATTTAAGTTAGAAACATTAAAAATTGAAAGTTCACAATTTTTTTAAATTGAACACTTTTCAAATTAGAAGTTGAGTTATTTCAATTTTAAGTCGTTGCAAATGAATAATTGTTCAATTGTTATTTCTACATCAAAATTTGTTTTGAATTATTTTGAAACATTCTCTTAAAACTATATTTTTTCATTAAAAAAACCCTTTAAGTTTCCCCAGGAACATCTTATTTTACATCTTTTGGAATCTTTACAAATTTTATATTATTTTTGAAAAATTTTCAAAACTTCTGAATATCTTTTTAAATTATTCGATTTTTTCCTAAAGCTTTTAATAAATCCTGCGAAATTAATAAAATTTCCTTAAAATATTCCAGAATATTATTTTTACAGTTTTGGAAACCTTTTGAAATCGTTTTAAAAATTCTCTTGTAATTAATTTTTCAAAAAATGAAATCATTTTCAATTTTTCAAGGAATTTTAATCAATTTTTTTATTATTTTGAATCTTCTTAAAATGCTTCAAAATTTTTGTTTGAAATCTTCAAAAATCTACATTTTGTTTTACATTTTTTAACACCTTTTCAAGTTTTAAATTATTTTTTAATTTGTCCAAAACTTCTAAATATCTTTTAAACTTATACCAATTTTTTCCAAATTTATAACTGTTTAATTTTTATTTATTCGTCACAATTTTCTTTTATTTTGAAATATTCTTAAATATTCTATTAAAATTAATTTAAAAAAAAAATCATTTAAAATTTTCCCAGGAATCTTAAGACAATTTTTATATTATCTTAGGACCTTTCAAAATCCTTAAAAGCTTCAAAATTTTATTTAAAAACTTCTACATATCTCCTCAACGTACTCGAATTTTTGCTAAATGAATACATTTTTATCTGTATTCACACATGAAAATTCAACATTTTCACTTAGAAATAAAATTTTTTTGAATTAGAACAATTAAAATTAATATTGTAATGTTCAAAGCTTAAGTTTAGCTCTCCGAAATTTTAACGATTCAACGCTTTATCTTTCAAACAATTCAGTTTCAAATTGTTTAGTTGTAAATATTTAATTTTTCATTTCTAATGAAAAGTTAAACATTGCTGACTATTAAAAAATTGTTCTTTTTCTTGGTTAAAAATTTTCAAATTGAATTCGTTAAAAATGGTATATTTTAGACTGAAACAACAGATAGTTTATAAAGTTTGAATCGGAAGTTTACATTTGATTAGTAACTACTACGGCTTTGGAATTGAAACAGTTCAATTTTTAACGTAAAAATCTGTAAATTGTTTAATTTCAACAGATTCAGAATCGCCCAATAAAATCAATCAATTATTGTTCAATTTCGAATACACGAACTACAGCTCAATTTTTAAAATCAATCATTAAAAAAACTGCATTTTAAAATTATTTTAATTGAAAATGTACCCTTAAAAATGAAAATCTAAAATGGAAAATTCTGATAGTCAAAGATTTTAGAATTACACATTGTAAACTGAATGATTTCATCATTGAAAAACTTAAAATTTTAACTTAGCATAAAAAAAAAAGTTGAAATCAAACTTATTTTAAATTGCATTATATATCTTGTGATATGAAGCTTGTGATATTTCAAGTGATTGGATAGATTTTTCTTCTAAAAACTTGTAAAAATCCCGGTCAAAAAATAAATTCACTGTCATTTCCCGGTCCCAAAAAATTCCCCGTCATTTCCCGGTTTCCCGGTCCAGCGGCCACCCTGAATTATGATGTTTCAGAATATAATTATGCTTCTTCAATGATAATACGTATTTCGTGCTTGGTGGCTTAACAATTTTTCTTCAAAAAAACAATTAAAATAATATATAGTTCAATAATTCTAACTTTGATGACTTTTAATTAAATTTCTATTCAATACAGTAAACACGCTTTAATGTTTTTAAAAATATTGATAAATTCCAAAATAGTAAGCTTTCTCCGAAGTGTTTTGCTTCTTTTTAAAAGTCCCATGGAGGACATGGTATGGTAGATGAGTAGAATAGTGGAATAGTTATGACCAAGGGGCCATCCATATACCACGTGGACAGTTTAGTGGGGGGGAGGGGGGTATGGCAAAATTGTCGGGCTAGAATCCACGTGGACACACATGAAAAACTAATAATATTTTCACGACTTTTTGTTTGGACTTCAAACCTTGTTTAAGCTCACATTCTCAATTAAATCCAAAATTTCGGCCAATTCATCGCTCGTTTTGGCCTCCTTGCTTTTGAAGACCAATGATATCTATATTTTCATAAAATATGTCCACGTGGACAAAGTGTGTGTGTGGGGGGGGGGGGGTGTTCGTCAAAATTCCACGGCTGTCCATACATTGATATATGTATATAGTGAACTTCAATTATCTGATTTTAAAAATTCGAGTCTGGGCTTTGGGGGGGGGGGGGGCAAGCCGCCGTGGCCACCCCTCTGGATCCGCGCCTGTCTTCAGATTATTTGACCAATCAAAAATCCGCATGGAAACCGCCAGCTTTTTTAAAGGCATATGGATTTTTCTATCGTTGTTCGCATTTTTATACATGATAAAGCAAAAGATAAGAAAACTGATTTATTTTCCTGTTTTTTTGTACATTGCAATGTTTAATTATTCTAAAGGCGCCCAGGTGATGAAATCTAGCAAATAAGAAAAGTTCGAGATGTGAGATCATCAAATCCTTCTCCTTCCACCCTAATTATTTCACAGAATAGATGACACGTGTCATTCGGGCGTTGTTAAAATGAGTATAAAAAGCGGGCATTTATCAAGTCACTCTTCACAATCAATTTTTGAATTCAGTTCGCTTCTTGATTTCTCTATCCGAAAAAATGAAGATTAGTGCCGCTAGTCTTCTCATCGCAATCGCTGGGTTCCTGCAGGAATCAAAATGCATGTTTGCTGGTCTTGGTAAGTGCAATATAATGTAAAAATTATTAATGTACAAATTTTCTGAAAATAAAAACAAGAATCCAACGACCAAATATGGGCAACCACCATAAACTGCTCCTATTGTAATTAAAAAAAAATGCATTTGAACAAAAATGAAATTTTTTCATTTGTTATTATTTATTCATTTCTTTTCATTTTTCTTTCCTCTTTTTCATTTTTGTTCACAGATTTTTTTTTAAGTACAATAGGTACATTTTATTTTGGTTGTCCAAATTTGGTCGTTGGATTCCTGTTTTTATTTTCAGGAATTCTATACATAAACTTGAATATTGGACGTTAAATAGGATTTTAAATTTGATTTTAATCTAATTTGAAATTCTCAAATGTTAAAATTATTATTCTACAATTCAGAAGACGCAATGCTTTTTTTTAATTTATTCATAAAAAACTTGAAACATCTTTAGCGGTTCTTTAGTGATATAATATTGAAATTATCACTTTTAAAAAATATTATGGAATCAGACAATATTTAGAAATAAAACATTTAAAGTTGTAACCAAATTCTAAACCATTTTTATCCAATCCAAACAAAAAATTGAATTTAATACAGTTTTATAAGAAATAGCGCAAGCGAATCAGTTTGAAATTGTAGAAGAAATTTGGAATTTAGAAGACGGATTCCTTAAAATCTTATTTTTAATTAAAAAACTCAAAATATCTTCACGGGTTCTTGAGATATGATTAAAAATGTGTGGGTGTTCCTGTCGATCGCCAAACTACTTGAGTGAAAATTAAGCAACTTTCTTAAAAATAAATTTTTGTTTAAAGATTCACTATTTTAGTTCAAAATTAATTTCGTTTATTGCGAATTTGAATATTTAATGAAAAAGTTGTTTTTTGTTTATTCGAAAATTAAAATTTCAATTAGAAATTTACATCTTCCATTTTGAGTACCAAATGGGGTTGTTGCGTATTTTCAAATAATTTTTTTTCCTAGTAAAATTAAAAGAACACCAAAAAAATAATGTAACTACGAAAGGAAAGTTTTTTTTTAATCAAGTTAAAATTTTTTTTTAATGTTTAAAAAGTATATTTTTTGAATTTTTGCGGGAAGTACTTTGCAGGAAGTACTTCATTCTGATTAGCGCGTTTGTCCGCACGGAAAAAATTTATCCGTGAAGAAGTCACGAACTTGTAGCTAGGTCTCGGATACGAGATAAAAAAATGAAACATTAAATCCTTATTTCTATGAGAAATATATGCATAAATTTCGAAGTTTCTTACGAACAGTTCGAATTTCCTACGAACAGTTCCTGAAAATTTCAGACTGAAATAAAAAGAGGAAAAATTTTATTTGTGCGATTTAATTTTATATTAATTTATAAATTCGCAACTCAGAAGATTCGAACCTCAAACACTGCTGACTCACCAGTTTCTAAACATAAACCAGGAGTGCGTAAACACGCGCAGCCATCGAGGCCAAACAAAATAGGTATTATAAAACTTCTAGCCACTCATTCGACGAGCTCGAGGCACACATACGAGCGCACACACGCACCGCGCGTGTGTGCGTGGCCCACGTACAGGGCGACTTAGTTTGGAGTTCCCAGATTTGTCGGGCAAGCTCGTGAGTGCTCTGAGAATCTTTTCCCAATCACTCGTAATATTTTTGTAATTATTCACGTAAAAAAAAGTGATGAACCGTTTTAGAATTTTCACATCGAGTTCCTCAATCTTTCTCAAAGTTCGCAGGTTATTTACGAAAATACATAAATATCCGATGAATTTTTCTCATATCCGAGACCTAGCTACTAGTTCGTGACTTTTTTACGGATAAATTTTTTCCGTGCGGTTGGTGATGGAATATAATATGGCCGCTAGCCACTGAATGGGTAAACAGTAAACATAACCTATTGTAAAAGATATTCAAATTGAGGTTATCTTTGGAAACATTTCATTCTCACGCACTTGAATGATATTATTCATTACTATCTTTTTTAAGGTTTTATGTTTTAAGCAAAATTGTATTGCTTTTCGACAATTATAAGTAAATAAATATCTCTGTTAGAAATTGTAAATTGAATTTTCGCCAGCTGTCTGCTAGATACTTCGTTAGTCAATAGATCATTATTCTGATTGGTTACGCGCTTTTTGGGAAGTGACGTTTCAAGGTCATAGTGCTTTTGAATAGGGATTTCAATACTTTTCTTAAACATTTTTTTTCTCCATAATGAAGTTTTCAAAATTTTTTTTAAATGCACCAAAATGTTCAGAATGAAGTTCAACTATTTGAATGAAAGTTAACTGCATAAAATGGAAATTTAAGTATTCCATTTCCAATTCATTTCCATTCATTTCCAATCTTTTCGGTTGAAAATTCATTTCTTTAGTTGAAAATTCAACTATTTGTCACAAATTTTTTTTATAATAATTATTTTTCAAACTGAAAATTTAACTGTTCCATTTTTGGTAGAAAATTCATCTTTCTTCGTGGAAAATTCATGTATTTTTATCAAAATGGCCCTTTTTTGGTAGATAGGTAATCTCATTGACATAAAATTATTTTTTTTCTATCAAAATTTGTTAGTTCAAAAAACAAATTTTTATTTGGAATGTTACGTAGGGTGACATGACCAGTGAATGAACACCCCCCAGTGAATGAACATTGCTATGAAAAGTCCAAATATTAAGACTACGCGCGCTCTGTCGATAATTTTGAGTTTGCACTGCCCTCTAGGAGATCCTATTCTAACTGTTGCATACCTCAAAATTATCGACAGAGCGCGCCTAGTCTTAATATTTGGACTTTTCATAGCAATTTTTCATTCACTGGGGGGTGTTCATTCACTGGTCATTTCACCCTATTCCCTTTTTTATTCATTTTTGTTTGGTTTAAAATTCAACTCTTTGGTTGAAAATGCATGTATTTTGTTGAAATTTTTTTTTTTTTTTTTTACAAAATTATATTTTTAATGAAAATTCATTTCTTTCGTTGAAAATTCAACTATTTGTCACAAGTTTTTTTTTTTTTATAAAAATTATTCTTCAAACTGAAAATTTAATTGTTCCATTTTTGGTAGGAAATTCATCTTTCTTTGTGGAAAATTCATATATTTTGATGAAAATGGGTCTTTTTTGGTAGATATGTAATCTCATTTACATAAAATTAATCTTTTTCTATGAAAATTTGTTAGTTCAAAAAACAAATTTTTATCTGGAATGTTACGTATTCCCTTTTTTGTTGAGTTTTTTTTTTAGTTTAAAATTCAACTCATTGGTTGCAAATTTATGTGATTTTTTCAAAATGAGATTACCTATCTACCAAAAAGAGACATTTTCATAAAAATACATGAATTTTCCACAAAGAAAAATGAATTTTTTACCAAAAATGAAACAATTAAATTTTCCAGTTTGAAAAATAGTTTTTATCATAAAAAAAATGGTGACAAATAATTGAATTTTCAACTAAAGAAATTTATTTTCAACCGAAAAGATAAATTTTTATTAAAAACATAATTTTTTACCAAAAAAGACAAATTGTCAACAAAATATATGAATTTTCAACCAAAGAGTTGAATTTTAAACAAAACAAAATAAATTTTTTAAAGTGAATACGTAACATTCCAGATAAAAATTTGTTTTTTGAACTAACAAATTTTCATAGAAGAAGAATAATTTTATGTCAATGATTAATACCTATCTACCAAAAAAGAGTCATTTTCATCAAAATACATGAAAATTTCCACGAAGAAAGATGACTTTTCTGCCAAAAATGGAACAGTTAAATTTTCAGTTTGAAAAATAATTTTTATTTTTAAAAAATGTGTGACAAATTTTTGAATTTTCAACTAAAGAAATGAATTTTTAAGCGGAAAGATGAATTTTCATTAAAAATATGATTTTGTACCAAAAAATACGAATTTTTAATAAAATACATGAATTTTCAACCAAGTAGTTGAATTTTAAACTTGAAATTGGGAATTTTAAACTGGAAATGGAATATTTAAGTTTCCATTCAATACAGTTAATTTTCATTCAAATAGTTAAACTTCAAACTCAAACTACTATTTTTTAACCAAAATTGGAAAAGTTGAATTTTCATTCAAAAAATTAATTTTCAGACAGAAAATACTTTTAAGGAAAAAAAATGAATTTAACCTACAATGTTGACATTTTGAACCCAAATTACGATAGTTGAATTTTCGTTCAAAGTATTTAATTTTCTAAAATCAAAAAAAAAAAGGATTTTCTAAAAATAATGGTTAAATTCTGAACTGTAGAAATGTAGTTGCAGTAAAAGAGATTAATTTTTAACCGAAAATATTAATTTTCTACCAAAAAAGAACAAATTTTGAACCAATTACATGAATTTTTGTCCAGGTAGTTAAGTTTTTATCTCATAAATATGAATTTGGAACTCAAAATGGGATATGTCAATTTCTAGTTGAGATTTCAATTTTCGAATAAACAAAAAACAACTTTTTTATTGAATATCCAAATTCGCAATCAAAGGAATGAATTTCAAACTAAAATAATGAATCTTCAACCAAAAATTTATTTTTAAGAATGTTCTTCATTTTTCAACCAAGTAGTTTGGCGATCGACAGCAACACACACACACACTTTTTTAATCATATCTCAAGAACCCGTGAAGATATTTTGAGTTTTTTAATTAAAAATAAGATTTTAAGGAATCCGTCTTCTAAATTCAAAATTTCTTCTACAATTTCCAACTGAGTCGCTTGCGCTATTTCTTATAAAACTGCATTAAATTCTTTTTTTTTGGGTAACAATCGTTTAAATTTTTTCTATAATATTTGTTCTATAATAATTGAAAAATTGTATATGAATAAAATTAATAATAAATAAAAAGCCTAATAAAAGAAAGCTATTGTGTAAACCGACTGAAACTCGACGGATAGACGTTTGGACATTTGTAATCATATTTTAGGAACCCGTCAAGATTTCTAAAGCTATCTTAGCTCTAATTCAAAGAAAATTGGAAGAAATGCTTTCTCTAGATTTCAGAATTTTGCTTCAATTTTTGTAGATGAAGAGTCGGGTACTGTTGCGGTAACATTGGGGAACCAGGAGTTTACTGGTACTCTCGTCAAGGTCTTGGAAGATTTACCTAAGTGGCTGGCTCTCGAACCAACTCAGCCTTTTCGCAGCTACAGGGTTCATTTTCGTGGACGCTCTCTAGGTCGTCATGAGGCTATCCTCTATGAGGCACCAAGAACTCCCGGCCATCAACTGAATGGAGTTCAAGTAAGAATAAGAGGCAATGTAGAGCTTGACAGTTATGATCATCTGTGGCAACGTTACGAATTCGGGAACTGGAGGAACCTTTTGAGGGAATATATCCCGATATTTCCACCGCCGGATTATGCATATATAACAATACCACAAACTAAAGATGTCTTTTTTATACCGCTAGAAACACCAGACGCACATCGTGAGCGTATACAACGTGAAGAACGTGAGCGTATACAACATGAAGAACGTGAGCGCATACAACGTGAAGAACGTGAGCGCCACACGAGCTAGACAATGTGTGCACAAATAAGAAAAATAGATTCCGCAAGGATACTTATAAATCTGTAATTTAAAATGAAAATCTCACCATTCCTTTCATTTCTAACCTGGACACTTTCAAAACATCCAAATTCTATAGTTTATAATTTCAATTCCCTAATTTCGTATGTTTCTGAAAATTTCTGTTGTAAATAATGCATATGCAATTAAATAAATAAACTCATCAGTTTCCAATAATAAATTGTATTTTTTTTCCAAAATTTTACGAAAAGTGTTGCTGAGAATATTTCGTATCTTATAATTCAGGAAAAATTTGTTAAAACTTTAACACGGCCCAATCAATGAAACATATTTTTAATCAAGATTGAAAAGAAATCCATTTTGTCATGAATAATTTTTGCAAAATAAGCAAGAAAAAGATTCATAATTAAAAAATAAACTTCCGAGCAACCTCACTTTTCGGCTCATTAGAGACAAGAATAACACAATTAAAAAAGAGGGGGGAAAGGGGGAAAAAGTCCACCAAAAACCAACCTCTCACTTTTTCGTTTCTCCGTCCTTATTATACTACGAGGGGACCAACATGTTTCGAGGCCAATTTAGACCTCCTCATCAGGGATTA
>CAKNYM010043780.1:20283-39339 GCA_932195095.1 Andricus curvator | reverse complement strand
TTTTTTTTTTTTTACAGAAATAAAGAAGAATTTTTTTAAAAATCACAATAGTAGCATTTTATGGTGGTTGACCAAATTTGGTAGTTGGATTATTTTTTTTATTTTCAGGAATTCTATACATTTTCTCTTTTAAATAATAAATTGTATTAAATTATTTATCTCGTTATAAAAAAATTTTCAAACTCTTAATATTTACTGCTAGTTTATGACAAAACTCATAATTGTCAAGAGGATTTAAAGTGAATAAATGTCGAATTTAAAAAAGACTGATTTTATGGCGGTCGGACACGTTTCACTTTGTCCGCCATTTTTAATTCCCTTACCGACCCGTCTCATTAACCCGGGTTAGTTGCCACGCTATGTTAAAAAGTTGCCGGGCGACTGTGTCACCTTAAAAAAGTTATCGCTACATAAAACCGAGTTAGACCCATTTGTTGACTTTACGATCCCCAGGTACGAAACTACCCACAGCAGGTACCATAATTACTTGAATTTAGCCGGACGGTGCATCCGACTTTATTGGCTTGTCCGTCCTTTAATCAATCCCACTGCCCTCTGCAGTACATTTTATAGCCGAGTGATGTACATTG
Source organism: Andricus curvator (assembly GCA_932195095.1). Taxonomy (NCBI): domain Eukaryota; kingdom Metazoa; phylum Arthropoda; class Insecta; order Hymenoptera; family Cynipidae; genus Andricus; species Andricus curvator. The sequence goes on along the minus strand of CAKNYM010043780.1, from coordinate 38,749 downwards.
TACACCAGGGTGGATAGTTGGATAGGCAGTAAACCAGCCTAGCAGCAGTCACTGGGTATTGTAACAGAGTCAGCATGGCTTGGGAGTGACAATATATGGAAGATGACTCTCTTTTTCCACTTAACAACTCATCGTCCCCGAGATACCATTTATCTCAAGCTGGATAAAACCGTTGCAAACAATTGACAAAATTATGCGATGACGGATAATTATCCGTCTCGTAATAAAAATTATCTTCTGTCCAATAATTGGAGTTTCCAATTGTTTGCAGCGTTTTTATCCAAATTCAGATAAAAGGTATCTCGGGGATACTGTGGATGTGAGAAATTGTTTTGATGCCTCAGAATCTCAGACATATTCCAAATTGCGAAATGTAAAAATTTGGAAGCATTAAAGTTCGAAAGACATTGTTTTGATGCCTTGATGTTTTGAATCCACAGTAAATCCCCGAGATACCATTTATCTGAAGTTGTTTAAAAACGTTGCAAACAATTGACAACTACAATTATCCGACGATAATTTTTATCCGCCTCATGATCTGCCGTTGGATAATTGTAGTTGTCAGTTGTTTGTAGTGTTTTTATGCAACTTCGGATAAAAAGTATCTCGGGGATACTGTGGATGCAAGACATTCTTTGATAACTCAGAATCTCAGACATATTCCAAACTGAAAAATGTACAAATTGGGAAGCATTAAAGTCTGAAAGAGATTGTTTTGATGCATCAGAAAATTCAGAATCACTGTCAATCCCCGAGATACCATTTATCTGATGTTGGATAAAAACATTGCCAACAATTGACAACTACAATTATCCGACGATAATTTTTATCCGCCTCGTAATAAAAATTATCTGCCGTTGGATAATTGTAGTTGTCAATTGTTGGCAACGTTTTTATCCAAATTCAGATAAATGGTATCTCGGGGATTTACTGTGGATGCAAGACATTAAGGCATTAAAACAACGTCTTTCAGAATTTAATGCTTCCAAATTATCCGACGGCGGATAATTTTTCTCACGAGGCGGATAAAAATTATCCGTCGGATAATTGTAGTTGTCAATTGTTTTTCAACGTTTTTATGCAACTTCAGACAAATGGTATCTCGGGGACGATATGTTGTTAAGTTGATAAAAAAGTCATCTTCCATATATTGTCACTCCCAAGCTATGCTGACTCTGTTTGAGAAGATACAAGGGCAGGTTGATAAACAGGAGTTAGCGGAAATGTATTTAGAAGAGGCTAGGAAAACAGTTATGGGAGCATCTATGAAAAGAATATGAGGAGAGAAATCGAAGACAAAGGAAGCTGGCAAGAGGAAGTGGTGAAGATTTTATGGAAAGAAATTGCTGACACTATAAAAAAACGGAGACCAAATCAATGAAATCAGAAAACTCAACACACTACATCCCCGAGATATCTTTTATCTGAAGTTGGATTAAAAAAGTATCCGTCGTCAGATAATTGTAGTTGAAAATTGTTTGCAACGTTTTTATCAAGCTTCAGATAAATGGTATCTCGGGGACGATATGTTGTTAAGTTGAAAAAGAGAGTCATCCTCCATATATTGTCACTCCCAAGCTATGCTGACTCTGAGAAGATACTAGGGCAGGTTGATAAACAGGAGTTAGCGGGAAGGTATTTGAAAGAGGCGAAGGAATAACAGCCATGAGAGCATCTATGGGAAGAATATAAGGAGAGGAATTGAAAAAAAAGGAAGCTAGCAAGAGGAAGTGGTAAAAATGTTAGGGAAAGACGATGGTAATACTATAAGGAACGGAGACCAAATCAATGAAATCAGAAAACTTAACACACTGAATCCCCGAGATACCTTTTATCTGAAGTTAGATAAAAACGCTGTAAACAATTGTAAACTACAATTATCGGACAAAAGATCATTTTTGTTACAAGGCGGATAATTATCCATCGTCGGATAATTGTAGTTGTCAACTGTTTGCAACGTTTTTATCCAACTTTGGACAAAAAGTATCTCGGGGATAATAGGGTTTTAAGTTGGAAAAGATAGAGCTATCCCTTATACATAGTCACTACCAAGCTATGTTGACTCTGTTTAAGAAGATGCTAGGGCAGGTTAATGAAGAGGATTTAACGAAAAGGTATTTAGAAGAGGCGAAGTAATAACAGCCATGGGAGCATCTATGGGAAGAATTTAAGGAGAGAAATTGAAGATAAAGGAAGCTGACAAGAGAGACTGGTAAAGATTTGAGGGAAAGAAGATGGTACTATTAAAAGAAACGGAGGACAAATCAATGAAATCAGAAAACTTAACACACTCAATCCCCGAGATACCTTTTATCTGAAGTCGGATAAAAACGTTGCAAACAATCGAAAACTACAATTATCGGACAAAAGATAATTTTTATTACGAGTCGATAATTATTCGTCGTCGGATATTTATAGTTGGCAATTGTTTGCAACGTTTTTATCCAACTTTAGATAAAAAGTATCTCGGGGACAATTGGTTATTGAGTTGAAAGAGATAGACACATCTTCCATATATTGTCACTTTCAAGCTACGTTGACTCTGTTTGAGAAGATGCTAGGGCAGGTTAATGAAGAGGAGTTAGCGAGAAGGTATATAAAAGAGGCTAAGGAAAGCAGTTATGGGAACATCTATGGGAAGAATATAAGGAGGCGAATTGAAAATGAAGGAAGCTAGCAAGAGAAAGTAGTAAAGATTTTAGGGAAACAGGATGGTAATACTATAAGAAGCAAAGGCCAAATCAATGCAATCAGAAAACTTCATACACTAAATCCCCGAGATATCTTTTATCTGAAGTTGGATAAAAACGCTGCAAAAAATTGAAAACTCCAATTATGGGACAGAAGATAATATTTATTACGAAGCGGATAGTTATCCCTCGTCGAATAATTGTAGTTGGCAATTTTTGGCGACGTTTTTATCCAACTTTAGATAAATCGTATCTCGGGGATATACTGTGAGAAGATGTGATCAGTCAATAAAGGTAGCGATTGAGACCACAACAGGAAGTTAAGTTGAAAAAGATGGACACATCTTCAATATATTGTCATTCCCAAGTTGTGTTGTATCCGTCGTTAGATAATTGTAGTTCTCAATAGTTTGCCACGTTTTTATCCAACTTTAGATAAAAAGTATCTCGGAAACGTTAGGTTGTTAAGTTGAAAAAGAAAGAGTCATGTTTTATACATTGTCACTCCCAAGCTATGTTGACACTGTTTGAGAAGATGCTAGGGAATGAAGAGGAGTTAGCGGAAAGGTATTTGAAATAGTTGAAGGAATAACAGCGATGGGTGCATCTATGGGAAGAATATAAGGAGAGGAATTGAAAATAAAGGAAGCTAGCAAGAGGAAGTGGTGAAGATTTCAGGGAAAGAAGATGCCAATATTATAAGAAACGGAGGCCAAATCAATGAAATCAGAAAATTGTTCAACACACTCAATCCCCGAGATACCTTTTATCTGAATTTGGATAAAAACGCTGCAAACAATTGAAAACTTCAGATAAAAAGTATCTCGGGGATTTTCTGTGATTCTGAATTTTCTGATGCTTCAAAACAATCTCTTTCAGACTTTAATGCTTCCAAATTTTTACATTTCGCAATTTGGAATATGTCTGCGATTCTAAGGCAGCAAAACCATGTCTTACATCCACAGTATCCCCGAGATACCATTTGTCTGAAGTTGGATAAAAAAGTTGCAAAAAATTGACTACAATTATACGACAACGAATAATTTTTATCCGCCTCGTGATAAAAATTAGATGCCGTCGGACAATTGTAGTTTTCAATTGTTTGCAGTGTTTTTATCCAACCTTAGATAAAAAGTATCTCGGTGATTCACTGTGGATGCAAGACATTGTTTGGTAACTCAGATTCTCAGACATGTTCCAATTTCGAAATGTAAAAATTTGGAAGCATTAAAGTCTGAAAAACATTGTTTTGATGCCTTGATGTCCTGCATCCACAGTAAATCCCCGAGATACCATTTATCTGAAAATGGATAAAAAAGTTGCAAAAAATTGACTACAATTATACGACAACGGATCATTTTTATCCGCCTCGTGATAAAAATGATCTTTCGTCGGATAATTGTAGTTTTCAATTGTTTGCAGCGTTTTATCCAACTTCAGATAAAAGGTATCTCGGGGATTTACTGTGATTCTGAATTTTCTGATGCATCAAAACTATCTCTTGCAGAATTTGATGCTTCCAAAGAACACAATTTCCGGGAAAATTAATTGCACAGCACCTTATTATTGATTTTACGTAAAAATGAGTTCAACGTCACGGAAAACATTGGAAAGAATGTTGATAAAGAAATTCAGTTGTTTTTGAACGTTTCTGCTCGATTAGCCATTGCGTACAATTTATAAACATTAACATTCATTATTTTACAAATTTGCAAGATATCCAAATTAAAGAAAGTGTATCAGAATTTTGAATCATCAAGAAGAATGAATTTTTTAACAAAATATTTAAATTTTAACGAAATAGTTGAATTTTAACTAGAAAGGATACATTTTTAACAAAAAAGTTAATTTTTAATCAAGAAGGACGAATTTTCAACAAAGTAGTTTAATTTTCAATCAACGAGTTAAATTTTTAACAAAATAATTCAATTTTCAACAAAATAATTAAATTTTCGACAAAAAGGATCAATTTTCTACAAAAAATGGAAAAGTTACATTTTCAGTTAAAAAATGAATTTCAAACAAAAAAGATCGAATTTACAACAAAAGAGTTACATTTTCAACCAAAGAGATGAAACTTCAGACAAAAGAAATTTAACTGTACAGTTTAATTTCTACTCAAGTAGTTAAATTTTTAATTAAAAAATATCAATTCTCAACAAAACAGTTAAATTTTCAACCAAAGAGAGGAATTTTTAAGCAAGAAAATTAATTTTCTATCAAATACGAACTTGTAACAAAATGCATGAATTTTCAACAAAACAGTTAATTTTTCAATCGAAAAGATGAATTTTGAAGCAACAATCTTTATTTTCTACCCAAAATGAAATTTCAACAAAATACATACAATACTCAGTGGGGAAACAAAATACATAGAAATAGTTAAATTTTCAGTTACAAAATTTAGCTTTTAACAAACAAAAAAAAATCATTTTCAAAAGAATAGTTCAATTTTGAACAAAAAAAAACGAACTTTAAAACAAAATACATGAATTTTCAACCAAGAAAGAGAACTTTTTCCACAAATGAAATAGTTAAATTCTCATTTAAGAAAAATTTGTTTTTGACCAAAACAACAAATTTTTAATAAAATAAAATAATTTTTAAGAAACTAGTTCAGTTTTCAACCAAAAACATAAACTTTTAAGCTAGAAACTTAATTTTCTAACAAAACAAAAAAAATATCAACAAAATATATGAATCTTCACCTTGGTCTTAACTTTGGTTGAATTTTTTTCATTAATGGAAAATGAATTTTTTCACCTAAAAAAAAGTATCATCATTTTAATTGAAAGTTCATCTCTTTGGTTCAAAAATGATTTTTTTGTTTGAAGATTCTTTTTTTCTGTGACTGAAAATTAATTTTTTTTTAAACTGAAAATGTAAATATTCCAGTTGGATATTCTATCATTTTAGTCAAAAATTCATCTCTTTCGTTGAATATTGATTTTTTAACTAAAATTTTAACTATTACATTTTTTGTTAACAAATTATCTTTTTTAATCGAAAATCCGCCTTTTTTGGTAGAAATTAATCTTCTTGGTTGAAAGTTCATCTTTTTGGTTGAAAATTCAATTATTCTAATTAAAGATACATTATTTTAGTTGACAATTAATCTTTTTAGTTTAAAATTCAACTATTCTATTTGAAGATTCATCATTTTAATTGAAAATTCATCATTTTAGTTAAAAATTCATTTCATTGGTTGAACATTATTTGCTTTAATTGAAAATTAAATTATTCATTTTTTGGTTGACAATTTATCTCTTTTAGTTAAAAAATTCATCAGTATGGTTGAAAATTAATTTTTTTAAAGTAAATTTCAAAATCCATTTATTTTGTTGAAAAATCGTCTTTTTTGGTAGCCAATTATTCTTCTTGTTTAAAAAATTCATCTTTTTGGTTGAAAATTCAAGTATTCCAGTTAAATATTCATCATTATAATTGAATATTCTTTTTTTTTTTTGATAATAAAACTACTTGGTTGGAAGATAAACTCTTTTATTAAAAATTCATCTATTTCAGTTGAAGATTCATCATTTTATACAAAAATCAATCACTTCGGTTGAAAAATTTTTTTTTGTTGAAATTTTTTATTTTTTTGCTAAAACTTGAACTATTCCATTTTTTGTTAAAAAATGATATTTTTTAGTTCAAAATTCAACTATTTGGTTGAAAATTGATATTTTTTAGTTGAAAATTTAACTATTGGGTACTATGATATATTATACCTGGAAAAAACCTGGAATTGTCAGGGAATTTTTTTCCAGGATTTGAGTAGACACCCTGGTATTCCTGTTGAATCCGGTTTGGTCTGGTTTTTGGAATCTTTCGAATTCAAACGTACTGAAATTTGTAAGTTGGAAATTATTTTGAAACAACTTCCAAATTTGATGTTTCGCAAATGTCTCATATTTTGATGCATCAGAACAATATCTTTCAGACTCTAATGCTTCCAAATTTTTACATTTTGCAATTTCGAACATGTCTGAGATTCTGAGATTCTGAGTTATCAAACAATGTCTTGCATCCAGAGTAAATCCCCGAGATACTTTTTATCTAAGGTTAGATAAAAACACTGCAGATAATTGAAAACTACAATTATCCGACGGCATCTAATTTTTATCACGAGGCGGATAAAAATTATCTGCCGTCGGATAATTGTAGTTTTCAATTGTTTGCAGCGTTTTATCCAACTTCAGATAAATGGTATCTCGGGGATACTGTGGATGTAAGACATTGCTTTGATGCCTCAGAATCACAGACATATTCCAAATTGCGAAATGTAAAAATTTGGAAGCATTAAAGTCTGGAAGAGATTGTTTTGATGCATCAGAAAATTCAGAATCACAGAAAATCCCCGAGATACCTTTTATCTGAAGTTGGATAAAAACGCTGCAAACAATTGAAAGCTACAATTATCCGACAGCAGATAATTTTTATCCGTCTCGTAATGAAAATTATCTTCCGTGTGATAATTGTAGTTTTCAATTGTTTGCAGCGTTTTTATCCAACTTCAGATCAAAGATATCAGGGGGATTTAGTGTGTGAAGTTTTCTGATTTCATTGATTTGGCCTCCGTTTCTTATAATATTGGCATCTTCTTTCCCTAAATCTTCACCAGTTTCTCTTGCTAGCTTCCTTTATTTTCAAATCCTCTCCTTATATTCTTCCCATAGATGCTCCCATCGCTGTTATTCCTTCGCCTCAATTGAATACCTTTCCGCTAACAACTCTTCATTCCCTAGCATCTTCTCAAACAGAGTCAACATAGCTTGGGAGTGACCATGTATAAAACATGACTCTTTCTTTTTCAACTTAACAATCTATCGTCCCCGAAATACTTTTTATCTAAAGTTGGATAAAAACATTACAAACAATTGAGAACTGCAATTATCTGACCATGGATACAACAAAGCTTGGGAATGACAATATATTGAAGATGTGTCCATCTTTTTCAACTTAACTCCCTATTGTGGTCTCAATCCCTACCTTTATTGACTGATAACATCTTCTCACAGGATATCCCCGAGATACCATTTATGTAAAGTTGGATAAAAACGTCGCAAAAAATTGCAAACTACAATTATCCGACGAGGGATAACTGTCCGCATCGTAATAAAAATTATCTTCTGTCCGATAATTAGAGATTTCAATTGTTTGCAGCGTTTTTATCCAACTTCAGATAAAAGATATCTCGGGGATTTAAAAATCCCTAAAATCTTTACGACTCTCTCTTGCCAGCTTCCTTTATCTTCAATTTCTCTCCTCATATTCTTCTCATAGATGCTCCCATGACTGTTATTCCTAGCCTTTTCTAAATACCTTTCCGCTAACTCCTGTTTATCAACCTGACCTAGTATCTTCTCAAACAGAGTCAACATAGCTTGGGAATGACAATATAAGGAACATGAGTCTATCTTCTTCTACTTAACAACCTATCGTCCCCGAGATTCTTTTTATCTAAAGTTGGATAAAAACGTTGCAAACAGTTGACAACTACAAATTATCCGCCTCGTAATAAAAATTGTCTTCTGTCCGATAATTGTAGTTTTCAATTGTTGGCAAAGTTTTTATCCAACTTCAGATAAAAGATATCTCGGGGATTTAGTGTGTTAAGTTTTCTGATTTAATTGATTTGGCCTCCGTTTCTTATAGTATTACCATCTTCTTTCCCTGAAATCTTTACGACTCTCTCTTGTCAGCTTTCTTTATCTTCAATTCCTCTCCTTACATTCTTCCCATAGATGCTGCCATAACTGTTATTCCTCAGCTTCTTTTAAATACCTTTCCGCCAACTCCTCTTCATTAACCTGCCCTAACATCTTCTCAAACAGAGTCAACATAGCTTGGGTGTGACTATGTATAAAAGATGGCTCTATCCTTTTCAACTTATCCTATCGTCCCCGAGATACCAGTCATCTGAAGTTGGATAAGGACGTTTCATACAATTGCCAACTACAATTATCTTCTGTCCGATAATTGTAGTTTTCAATTGTTTGCATCGTTTTTATCCAACTCCAGATAGAAGGTATCTCGGGGGTTGAGTGTGTTGAACGAATTTTCTCATTTCATTGATTTGGCCTCCGTTTCTAATAATATTGGCATCTTCTTTCCCTAAAATCCTCACCACTTTCTCTTGCTAGCTACCTCCATTTTCAATTCCTCTCCTCATATTCTTCCCATAGATGCTCCCATGGCTGTTGTTCCTTCTTCCCTTCTGAATACTTTTTCGCCAGCTCCTCTCCATTAACCTGCCCTAGCATCTTCTCAAACAGAGTCAACATAGCTTGGGAGTGACAATGGATGGAAGATGAGTCTATCTTCTTCAACTTAACAACCTATCGTCCCCGAGATACTTTTTATCTAAAGTTGGATAAAAACGTTGCAAACAGTTGACAACTACAATTATGCGCCTCGTAATAAAAATTATCTTCCGTCCGATAATTGTAGTTTATGATTGTTTGCAGCGTTTTTATCCAACTTTAGGAGAGAAATATCTCAGGGATTTATTGTGTTAAACAATTTTCATCAGTTCATTGATTTGGCCTCCGTTTCTGATATTGCCATCTTCTTTTCCTAAAATCTTCACCACTTTCTCTTTCTAGCTTCCTTTGTCTCTAATTCCTCTCCTTAAATTCTTCCCATAGATGCTGCCATGACTGTTATTTGCTTACCTGTTTAGAATTCCTTTCTGCTAATTCCTCTTCACTATTCTGCACTAGCATTTTCTCAAACAGAGTCAACATAGCTTGGTAGTGACAATATATGGAAGGTGACTCTCTTTTTCAACTACAATTATCCGAAGAGGGATAATTATCCACATCGTAATACAAATTATCTTCTGTCCGATAATTGGAGTTTTACATTGTTTGCAGCGTTTTGATCCAACTTTAGATAAAAGATATCTCGGGGATTTAGTGTGTTGTGTTTTCTGATTTTATTGATTTGGCATCCGCTTCTTATAGTATTACCATCTTGTTTCCCTAAAATCAATACCACTCTCTCTTGCCAGCTTTCTTTATATCTATTGTTCCCATAGATGCTGCCATGAATGTTATTCCCTTTCCTCTTTTGAATACCTTTCCGCTAACTCCTTTTCATTATTCTGCCCTAGTATCTTCTGCAACAGACTCAACATAGCTTGCGAGTAAGAATGTATAAAAGATGTCCCCGAGATAATTTTTATCTAAAGTTGGATAAAAACGTTACAAACAATTTGCAACTGCAATTATGTGACGACGGATACAACAAAGCTTGGCAGTCATAATGCATGGAAGATGACTCTCTTTTTCAACTTAACAACATATCGTCCCCGAAATACCATTTATCTGAAGTTGGATAAAAACGTTGCAAACAATTGACAAAATTATCCGATGACGGATAATTATCCGCCTTGTAATAAAAATTATCTTCTGTCCAATAATTGGAGTTTTCAATTGTTTGCAGCGTTTTTATCCAACTTGAGGTGAAAGATATCTCGGGAATTTAGTTTGTTAAACAATTTTTCTTATCTCATTGATTTGTCCTCCGTTCCTGATATTGCAATCTTCTTTTCCCAAAATCTTCACCACTTTCTCTTGCTAGCTTCCTTTTTCTTCAATTCCTCGCCTTAAAGTCTTCCCATAGATGCTGCCATGGTTGTTATTCCTTCGCCTCTTCTAAATACCTTTCCGCTAACTCCTCTCCATTAACCTTCCCTAGCATCTTCTCAAACAGAGTCAATATAGCTTGGGAGTGACAATATATGGAAGATGACTCTCTTTTTCAACTTAAAAACATATCGTCCCCGAGATACCATTTATCTGAAGCTGACTAAAAACGTTGCGACAGTTGACAACTACAATTATCCGACGACGGATAATTATCCGCCTTGTAAAAAAAATGATCTTCTGTCCAATAATTTTAGTTTTCAATTGTTTGCAGCGTTTTTATCAAACTTCAGATAGAAGGTATTTCGGGGATTCAGTGTGTTAAGTTTTCTGATTTCATTGATTTGGCCTCCGCTTCTTATAGCATTAGCAGCTTCTTTCCCTAAAATCTTCACCACTTTCTCTTGCTAGCTTCCTTTATTTTTAATTCCTCTCCTTATATTCTTCCCATAGATGCCCCCATGACTGTCATTCCTTCGCCTCTTTTAAATACCTTTCCGCTAACTCTTCTTCATTAACCTGCCCTAGCATCTTCTCAAAGAGAGTCAACATAGCTTGGGAGTGACAATATATGAAAGATGACTCTATCTTTTTCAACTTGACAACCTATCGTCCCCGAGATACTTTTTATCTAAACTTGGATAAAAAAGTTGCAAACCATTGACAACTACAATTATTCGACGACGGATAATTATCCGCCTCGTAATAAAAATTATCTTCTGTTCGATGATTGTAGTTTTCAATTTTTTATAGCGTTCTTATCCAACTTCAGATAAATAGTATCTCGGGGATACTACTACTTCCTCTGCTACCTTTACACTGATTTTTGTTTCTCGGAAAATGTCTGCTTCTCTCTTTATTAAACCCTCTCTTATCCACTGTTTCACCATAACTTTTTTTATCTCGTCTCGGTTTAATGGAGGAGTTTACCACTCATCAGATGGCGCCATCTGTACGCGTCCGAGTTCTGGGAATATTTAAATTTATCAAATGAAAAATAGATTTTTTTATACAAATTATTAATGCAAGTTTGAATTTCATCTGTAAAATAAAGTAAAAGAGTAAGTCATTCAGTTTTAGGGGAAAAATTTAATATTTTAACTACTGATCACTATTTAATGTTTTCATTTTTTCACCAACTAGTAGAATTTTCAACTAATGAAGATAAATTTTGAACCAAAAATAGAATAGTTCAATTTTTAACCAAAAATGAAATCGTTCAATTTTCAAACAAAAAGATGAGTTTTCAAACAAGAAAAGAAGGTTTCTACTAAAAGGATCAATTTTCAACAAAATACATGAATTTCCAACTAAATATTTGAAGTTCTATTTAGAAAAGGTAAATTTTTTACTAAAAAAAAAACAAATTTTCAACAGAAATGTAAAATTTTCAAATAAAAACAAATGTAACCAAAAATGAAATAGTGAAATTTTCAGTTGACAAAATTAAATTTTCATCAATATAGTTCAATGTGCAACAGAAGAAGTGAATTTTCAAATAAAAAAGAAAACATTTTCACAAAAAAAATTAAATATTTAAATTTCCGTTAAAAAAATAAAATATCAACAAAAAAAGTCAATTTTTCAATAGAATAGTTAACTTTTCAGCCATAGAGATGAATTTTCAACTAAAGTAATGAATCCTTAACCAAAAAAATTACTTTTTAACAAAGTGGTACAACTTTGAAGCAAAAAAGATTAATGTTAAACGAAAAATTGAATAGTTGATATTCCAACCGAAAAAGATTTTAATATCAAATAAAAAACTGTTGAATTTAAAAAAAATGAATTTTTAATAAAAAAGTTAAATTTTCATCGAAAGAAATGAATTTGCAACTAAAAGAAAATAAATTTGTAACCGAAAATGAAATAGTTCAATTTTCAGTTGAAAAAATATTTTTGAATCAAAAAAGGAGGCTTAAACAAAATACTCAAATTTTCAACCAAAACTAATGAATTTTCAACAGAAAAATGAATTTTCAAATAAAAAATTAATTTTTAACAAAAAAAAAATATTTTCAATAAAGTAGTTAAATATTTAACAAAGTAGATCAATTCTAAACCCAAGAAATGAATTTTTAACCAAAATAAATGAATTTGCAAACAAGGAGAATGATTTTCTAAAGAAAAGTCAATTTTCAAACACATAGTTGAATTTTAAACTAAAAAGATCAATTTTCAAGAAAACAAAAAATTTTTTTTTTTAAATTAGAAGTTTTCAACCAAAAAATGATTTTTCAACCAAAAAGAATAATTTTTAAGTAAGTTTTCAACAAATTATGTAATTTTTCAGATAAAAAAGATCAGTTTTTAACCAAAAATTAAACAAAAACAAACAAAAGACAAATTTTCAACAAAACAGTTAAATTTTCAAACAAAAAGAAGAAACTTCAACCGAAAAGATGTCAATGAAAAACAGTTAAATTCAACTAAACAAAAATAAAAATAAAATTTTTTCTTTACAAACTGAATAACTGACACTTTGACTCTATTTTGCGAATGAATCATAAACTTTTATTGATAATTTGTGAATCAATAAAGATGAATTTTGAACCAAAAAGTAAAATTTTTAACTAAAAAGTTAAATTTTCAAGCCAAAAATACATATTTTCTACAAAGAAGTTGAATTTTCAAATTAAAAGTATAAATTTTTATTAAAAAAGTTAATTTTCAAAGAAACAGTCGAATTTGTATCAAAATACATGAATTTCCTTCACAATAATTGAATTTTCAACTTATAAAGGATTAATTTCCAATCAAAAAGGGAATACTTGAATCTGCAGATAAAATAAATTACTCTATACAAAAAAAAAAATTTTTTTTACATTTTCAATCAAAAAGATGAATTTTCTACGAAGAACTTTGACGTTCTACGAAAAAAATTAATTGCCAAAAAAAATGAATTTGTAATAAAGTAGATGAATTTCTCACAGAGTAGATTAATTTTCTACGAAAAAAAAACAATTCCAAAAAAAATTGTTGAATTTCAAAGACAAAAAGACGAATTATGTACAACAAATTTGAATTTTCATCTTTAAAATATTATTTTTCAATAAAAAAGGTAATTTTCTACCAAATAGTTATATTTTTATGAAAATGGTTTATTTTTAACCAAATAGCTGAATTTTCAACCAAAACATACATATCTTTAATAAAAAATGTGCTAGTTGATATTTCAAGCGAAAAAACTTTAATTTGAAATAAAAAACACTTAAATTCAACAAAAAAATACGATTTTTCGAAAAAATTGTTTAATACTCTGCCACGAAAGACTAATTTACAACCAAACAGTTGGATTTTCAACCAAAAATTTTTGTTTCAACAAAATAGTCAATTTTATCAACACTAGTTGATAATTTAACAAAAAAGTTCTACCTTGAAATAAAAAACAGGCCAATTTAACAAAAAAGACGAATTTTCAAAAAAATAGTTTAATCCCCTGCCAAGGAAGATTAATTCACAAACAGTTGCATTTTTGATCAAAAAGATGAATTTTCAACCAAGAAGGTTAATTTTCTACAAAAAAGACGAATTTTCAACAAAATGCATGATTTTTCAACTAAAAATGAAATAGTTAAATTTTTAAGAAGATTAATTTTCTAAGATTGGAATAGTTAAATTTTTAATCGAAGAGATGAATCTTGAAACAACAAATAATAATTTTTAGCTCTATAATATGCATTCGGAGTCAAAAATATAAAAGTAGACTTTTCGACCAAAAATAGTCGGATTTTCTTATCTTATTTCATTAATTCCGTTCGCATTTAAGCGAAAAAAATGAGAAAAAGGGTAAGTTTTTTAAAAACAGTGAAAAAAAAAGAATGTTTGAAAAATGTAAAAAAGGGGGAATTATATGATTAATTTTCTTCATTTTATTAATTTTTATTTATTTCTATTTTACAATTTTTTAAAGAGAAATTTAGGTTCTCTAATATTGTCCTAATTTTCGAAAATGACTAGTACAAGCAAAAAATATTTTAGCACCAATTTATTAATAATAAATAAGATAGATAAGTAGTATAGATAGTAGTATTTCTAACTGACATTAGTCGGCTACACAGTAGGAGCATTATTACCGACCGATGATATGATAGTTCTCTACTTTACCGACTGTATGTAATCTATATTTCTGGTTTATCGACCTAAGATAATCTAGTTTCCTACTGTACCATCTGAAGACAATCTAAATTTCTGCTTGATCGGCTAAATATAATCTAGATTCTGACATGATCTACTGACGGTAATTTGGGTTATGCAGGATTTGAAATTATCATCGATCGGTTAATATGAGACCTACCCTATCATAGGTCGGTATCTTAGAACGGACACGAACCATTGTCGACTGACGGTAAATGACCAGACTATTTAAATTTTGATTTAAATGGGTCTGTAATATTTATTTTCGTTATTTGAAAAAAATTAATTCATTGTGTTTAAAGCTACATAGAATACAGCTTGAAAAGGGGCAAACTAGTGATAAAATAAAACGTTTATGTTGTTTTCCTTTATTGTTTAACACATGTGTAGTAACAGTTTGCAAAGGGGGTTGTAAAAATGATTTTGATGGTTCGACGCAGATGAAAGTAAAATAAAAAAAATAAAATAAAAAATAAATAATAATAAAAAATCCTAAGAAAGAAGACATTGAGAGAAATGCGTGACGAAATATTCCGCGAAAACCTTGAATATTACATGACTTCAAAATATAAACTTTAAAAATTTAATAATTTTCAAATCTGTATTTTCAAACTTCAAGAATTTTCAATTGTTACTCTTCAAAATTATTCATTTTTAAAATTGAAGAATTTCATATTTTAAAAATTGAAGAATTTTTAAAATTTACAATTGAAGATTCTGAAATTTTGATGACTTGGAATATAAAACTCTGGATATTTGATTTTCAAATTCATTAAAATTTTGATTTATACATCTTCAAAGAGTTTCTAATTGTCAATCTTTCGAACTAAACTATTTAAAAATATATTTAAAATTACATAATTCTACATTATAAACATCCAAATTTAAAGAATCTTCAATTTCAAATCTTAAAAATGAAAGAATTTTCATTTTAAATCTTTAAAATTTAACTATATGTTTTCATAAAAAATTCCAAATTAAATAATTTTAAACTACAAACATGCCAAATTATACATCTTTTATTATAAAAATTAAAGAATTTTAAATTGCGAAACGCTTAAATGAAAGAGTTTTCAATTGTAAATCTTCAAAATTGAACTATTCCGAAAAAAACTCGACTATAACATGCCTTTAAAATATAAATCTTCAAAATTTAATGATTTTCAAATCTTTATTTTCAAAATTCAAGGATTTTCAATTTTCACTCTTCGAAATTGTTTATTTTTAAAATTGAAGAATTTCCTATTTTGAACATTGAAGAATTTTTAATTTTTTAAATTTACAATTGAAGATTCTGCAATTTTGATGACTTGGAATTTAAAACTCTGGATATTTGATTTTCAAATTCATTAAAATTTTGATTTATACATCTTCAAAGAGTTTCTAATTGTCAACCTTCCGAAATAAACTATTTAAAAATACATTTAACATTACATAATTCTAAATTATAAACATCCAAATTAGAAGAATCTTCAATTTCAAATCTTAAAAATGAAAGAATTTTCATTTTAAATCTTTAAAATTTAACTATATGTTTTCATAAAAAATTCCAAATTAAGTAATTTTAAACTACAAACATGCCAAATTATACATCTTTTATTATAAAAATTAAAGAATTTTAAATTGCGAAACGCTTAAATGAAAGAGTTTTCAATTGTAAATCTTCAAAATTGAACTATTCTGAAAAACTTTGACTGTAACATGCCTTTAAAATATGAATCTTCAAAATTTAATAATTTTTAAATCTATATTTTCAAAATTTAAGACTTTTCAGACCTGAAATTTCTTTTTTTAAATTGAAGACTTTTTAATTGTCAAAGTTTCCAATTGAAGATTCTGCAATTTTCATGACTTAGAATTGAAAATTCTGGACTTTCGATCTTCAATATCATTCAAAATTTGATTTATATATCTTCAAAGTTTTTTTTTATACCTCGTCTCGTTTTTCAAAAAATTAAATTTTTGTTATTTTTATTGTTATTTTTTACGATTAAAACAAAAACTACGCCTCCTATCAAAAAATTACTGATGACAAATTTGTATCTCTTTTTTGAATGAGCATCTTCTATCTATCAATTTTTTCATAGCTTGTGTCGTTTGTCGAAAAATTTAACTTTTTTTTAATGTATTTTTTCACGATTAAAACGAAAACTACGCCTCTTATAAAAAAATGACGAGTAACAAATTTGCAGATCCTTTCAGGTTTAACAACTTTTATGAAATTGATTTTTTCGTAGCTTGTGTCGTTTGTTCAAAAATTTATTTTTTTTTATTTTTAACGTTCCTTTCAACGAGTAAAAGAAAAACTACGCGTCCTATTAAAAAGTGATTGCTGAAAAATTTGTAGATCTTTTTCGAATACACAATTTTTGTTGAACATATTTTTTCGTATCTTGTATAGTTTGTCTGTAAAATGGAATTTATGATTTTTCATTATTTTTTATGCGGTCAAAATTTGAATTTTCGATTTTTGAAAAAAATTCCAAAAGTTGTTGTAATAATCTTGTAGGGTAATCTTGTAGATAATCTTTAGCTCATAATTTTGAACTAAAACCATGGCAAATTAATGAATCTTCAATTATCAAAAATAAATAATTTTAATTTGCAAATCGCTTAAATTGAAGAGTTTTAAATAGTTTATTTTTCAAACTGAAATATTTTTCATTTTAAAAATGTGCAATTGAAGATTTTACAATTTTTATGACTTAGAACTGAAAATTCGGAAATTTTTATCTTCAATATCATCCAAATTTACTAACTGACTTTACTAACTGAATTTGAAGATGTATTTATTAAATAGATCAAAGCCCGGTAAACATAAAGAATTTTGAATCATTTTGGGGGTGGTAGTGATTTCAAAAATTGTAAAAAAACATTTAATTTGTATGGATATTCTTCTGCAGAATTTTTAAGTTTCAACTTACCACTTCCACCCCATCCCCAATGTACCAGATCGTCGCATCAAGCCCCCCCCCCCCAGAAAAAAGCAGTTACGTAATTTACGAATGGCGCCTTCTCCATATAGAGAAAAGTGCTCCTGGTTCTGGTTGTACATCCCATTGCGCAAATGCGCAGTTTGAATTCCACTGGCAAAGCGAGATGTATTTTATGGTCGAGGGTCTAGACTGGTCAGAAAATTCTCTCTACGAAACCCACAGGCAGCTCGCCCTTTTCGCTGACCGTTAATTACTTTATTTGGAAGGTATCCACTTTTACCGAGAGCCACGGTGGCAGAAGCTGGTAGAAATTCTTTCGCTGATATGAAACTAAAATTCCTTGTTGAACATGAGAGTGTATGGGAACATTAGGAGTCATAAACATAAAAATTAAAGTTGGAATAAAATTTTTTTGGCGATTTTATGATGACCACCGTCAAAATAGAGTTCGATTGTTGTTTCCATCTCTTATAACACCATTTTCACGTCGTCGAAGAGAGCAGAGTTCAAATTTGATTTGGACCCCACTTCTTACTCCTCGCCCCCCCCCCTACTCCTCGACCCCTCTACTCCTCTCATCCTAACTTCTCCTCTCCACCCCTACTCATATCCCTTTGCTTCTTCATCCATACTTCCCGCCAACATTTCTCGCCACACTCTCAATCCCTTCCCCCTTCCTGCTATTTACCCCTCCCCTATTTCATATCCACTCTACTGCAATCCCTTTGTCCATTTCTTTCCCCTCCCTCACTTTATTTTCCCTTTCTTTCTACCCCTCCGTCAATTTCCCTTCCTTCCACGCTCCTCAAACACTTCCCTTTCACTTCATTCCTGCGCTACATCCTCTCCCTCTCATACTTTCATCTCTCCTATGAACCCTTCTATACCTTTCACCCTTATCCTTACTACTGCGCCTTGCTCATCACTAACCCTACCCAACCCTAAATTTCATTCTTCTATTCCTCACACTTATCCATAGTTCCCTCTCTTCCCACTCCCATCACCACTCTTCACCATTCACGCGAACCCTTACTCATCCCTACTTCCACTT
>CAKNYM010043779.1:23522-35143 GCA_932195095.1 Andricus curvator | reverse complement strand
ATTTCCTAAAATTTTGAAACAGAATATAGGAGATTTTAAAACCAAATCTTCCAATTTTTCAAAATTACACAATTTTAGAAATAATTCAAATTAGTTTTTAAAAAAATTTAGAAGTTTCAAAAAGATTTGAGAATTATGATAAATTTGAAAACATTAAAAATTTTTCTAACAAAATGTAGATTTTTTAAAATCTAAAAAAATTTAGGAGAATTTTAAAAGTTTTCAAGAGAATGAACAAAGATTCTTAAGATTTATGAAAAAAATTAAAGTGAATTTTAATTTTTTTAAATAAATTCTAAGAGAAAATTGAAAATTGAAAAATTTTTTTAAAATTATTTCCTAACATTTTGAAACAGAATATAGGAGATTTTAAAACCAAATTTTTCAAAATTACACAATTTTAGAAATAATTTAAATTAGTTTTTTAAAAAATTTAGAAGTTTCGAAAAGATTTGAAAATTATGATAAATTTGAAAAGATAAAAAAATGTTGTGACAAAATGTAGATTTTTTAAAATGTAAAAAAATTTAGAATAATTTCAAAAGGTTTCAAAAAAGTAAAAAAATGTTATTGAGATTCATGGAGAATTTTCAAATAATTAAATGGAAAATTTCAAATGATTATTTATTTTTTTAAATATATACTAAGACGATATTC
The DNA here is from genome assembly GCA_932195095.1 of Andricus curvator. NCBI lineage: Eukaryota > Metazoa > Arthropoda > Insecta > Hymenoptera > Cynipidae > Andricus > Andricus curvator. The sequence goes on along the minus strand of CAKNYM010043779.1, from coordinate 34,486 downwards.
AAAAAGAATTAAAAATATTTTAAATGATTTTTATTAAAAAAATTTATTTCAACAGCTTTTAAAAGATTTTAAAAGATTTCAATAATTGTCAAAGAAGATTCTGAAAGACTCTAAGGCAATTTTTTTATTTTTGCAAGATTAAATAAAAATTGGCAAAATTTGAAAAATTGTGAAAAATATGAGGAGATTTAGAAGTCCCGGAAAAATTCAAACCAGTATTTTCTTGCGTTTCATAGTAACATTTTAAAGGATTTTTTTATCCGGACAAATTAATTTTGAGAGAAAATTGAAAAAGGTTTTTCTAGATTTCCCTAAATTTTAAACCTGAAAAGATTTAAATTTTTTTCCAGATTTTTGTAGATTTCAAACAAAAACTTTAAAAGCTTCAAAAGAATTAGAAAACAAGAAATTTTTGTTGAAATTCCTGGAAAAATTAAAAATTATTAGCTGTTTTAAAAAGTTAAGTTATAAAGAAAATTTAAAAATATTTCAAAAGTCTTTTCAAAATTTCGGATGATTTTAGGGCAATTTTAAAATTTTTCAATGATTTTTCAAAACACGAAGAAAAATTCGAGTTAGTTTGAAAGACGTTTATAAATATAAGAGGTTTGAAGATATTAAAAATATTTTAAAACTTGGAAAGATTTCCGAAAAATCAAATATTTTTTATTCCTTCCCAACTTCTCAAATTCCTAAGTATTTGAAAAAAAAACTTGAATTTTTGTTAACATTTTGTAAAATTTTCTACAATAAACAAATTTTCTCTAAAATTTTTTAAATTCTTTCTCGACACATCTGAAATCTTCAGAAGTCTATTTGAATTTTCTCAAGAATCTTAGGAAATCTATATTCGTATAATTTTAAAAACAAACTGATAATACTTATTTCCTTATTTAAAAATCTCAAAATCTAATTTTAGCTTGAATTAAGGTGTTAAAAAATTTGTATCAAATAAATATTATTTCGAAATTTTTATTTTGTATTAAAAATTATTTTCCCCTTCAAATTGAAAAAACACGTAGCGCGCGATTGATGCTGGCAGTAAACCTAAATAATAATTTCAACGCTTTGATATGACAGCCCTAAAAATTAAGCAATTTCGAAATTACTTAATTTATTCAATTATTGGATAATTTTTTACTGTTAGATAACTATAATCTTCTCTAATAAGATGTACTTCAAGAACTTACGTTGTTTCATTATCATCATTAAGATAAGAATCCCAGAAGAATCCTCTAGATGCATTATTCAATATCCCAGTGAATTTTAATAAAAGTTTATAATTTCCTGGTAGCAAATCATTGCGAAAATTGAGAATAAAAAATTCCCTTTCCTTTTCAAAAATATGTCGATGTGGTATAATAATTTCCTCATCTCCAACGAGCATGGTACTCTCCTGGTGTACTTCCAAATTCAAAGAATGCAACGTCAAATTTCTGGTTGTTTTCTGAACCCTCAGAAAAATTTCTGATTCTCCATCAAATGTGAAATTATCAGGAATCAGGTGGGGAATAAATGACAATTTGTAATGATGCGGTATCGAATCATTAGGCAAACGATAATTAATCTGATGAGAAAGATGCACCAGGCCAAGGAGCAGAATAGAGAATCCTAAGTAGCCCATTTTTTATTTGATTCTTCAGGTTTTTACAAATCGAACATAGCCAAAAATTAAAAATTAATGTCAAATTATGAACTTCCAAACCTATAAACTTTAAAAAAACTGTTGATAATTGCACTTTTGACACTCCTTCTTGGGAACTATGAAGATGAAATTGAACTTAACACGTGAAGTGATTCAATCCTACTAGTAAAACTAAACATTTGCCAACGTATTTAAGGCAGAAATGACGTCAAATTGATAAGAAAACATTCCTTCTTCCAATGTTTCTTGATTTAGTTCCAGTATTTATTTTTCATCTCATTACATCCTTGCTTCGCATGAGCTAAAATGAATTTTTAGAACGCCAGTAAATCCGAGATACGAAACTGAGGAAATGAATGAGCGGATGCAGAACGATAAACAAGGGATGTGGGTGGGTCTGCCAAATTTAAATTTCAATTTAAAAATAGTTTCTTCATTTTCAAATGAATTGAAGTTTAAAATATTCTCCTTCCACTTCCGGAATTTATATGACTACCAAAAAATGGGAAGTATTTGGACTTGTGGCTAAGAATATATCATTTGGAACAAGGTACATTTTTTTAAAGGAAAAACCCAGGACAAAAAATTTGATCCAATTTTTAAGAACACGGAATTTTCGAAATTTCTAGATTGGTGAAAAGACAAAATTTTGATCCAAAATTGTACTTTTCCCTATTGAAAACTCTGTCGTAAACTACGTAGGACCATCGGAAATTACTTCTACATTTTGGCTGTCTCGGATTAAGGCACAATCAATTGTGCAAAACAAAATTTTTTTGGGAATTTAAAAAAAAATTTATTCAAAAGCTTGAAAATGATTTATTCTTTAAATATTGATCTGACCACCAGTTTAGATTTTTTCAAAATTTTGGATTGCTTGGATCAATAGATGATTTCTGAAACAGACTTCTCTTCTAGTGAATCTTTGATTTTTTTTTCAAAATCTGGAATTTTACTACAATGACTTTTATCCAAACCACATTTACAATTTTTGAGAAATTTTAATTTTAATTAATTATTTGTTATTTAAAAGAGGACAAGAAATTTTTTTTTATTCTATACAATTTTGTATTAATGATGTATACAATATTGATTGATTTATATAACAATAATTCAAATAATAAAAATGTTTAAGAAATTTTTAATATTAATATTTTTAATACAGAAGTAAATTGAATTTAAACAAATTAAATAATTCTGATTCAGTTTCATGAATATTAATTGATATCGTTAGATTTTTTTTCTAAGCCTACGTCATTGATAAGAGAATTCATCATCGTTAATCGCAAACGAACTAAATTTTTTTTCGGTTAGTCATAATAAATAGAAAATAATTTATTTCTCTTTCAAAATTCTCGGGTTATTAAACTTTTTTTTATAAAATTAAGGACAACATTTTTTCAATCATTTTTTATTGTTATTTAAAGTATTTTATAGTCTAACAATATTTTTTATTTAGATTTCTAGGACTACTAGGAATTAATTATGCAATAATTAATTCTGTATGAATATTTCTATATTATTTTATTTTTGTACAAATACCAGTTTGAATTACGCATTTTTTCTTGTTTCTTTTTATTTCAATTTTACTCCAATAATTATTAACAAATTTCTTAGGTTACTGAATTTGAAGATTCCCGAATAATAAAATTTTAGAAAAAATGAATTTTCAAAAAAATTCACGAATTTTCCAACACATAGTTGAATAAAAAAGGTATATTTTCAACCACAAAAAAAAACGAATTTTCAAGAAAATTGTTAAAATTTCAACTATAGAAATAAATTTTCAACTAATGAATAAAATTGTCCAGCACAAATGGACTAGTTAAATTTTCAGATAAAAAAATTGAATTTTAAGATAAAAAAATTAAATTTTCAACAAAATAGTTCAATTTTCAACGAAAGAAATGAATTTTCAACTACAAAAAATAATTTTTCAATCGAAAATAAATTAGTTAAATTTTCAGTAAAAAAAAATAATTTTTAAAACAGGATGTTCAACAAAAAAATTTAATTTTAAACCAAAGAAATTAATTTACAACAAAAAATAATATTAAAAAAACGAATTTTCAACTAAAAAAGATAAATTTTTAACCAAAATCGGAATAGAATAATCTTCAGTTAGAAAAATATCTTTGACCCAAAAAAAAAGAAGTCTCAAAATAGTTGAATTTTCAACCAAAGAATTAATTCAAAACCAAAAAAAATGAATTGACAAAAAAAAACTTTTTAAAGAATATTTATTTTAAAATTTCCCAAATTAGAAAATTTTCAAATAGTTTATAATATTAATTAATTAATAAAAATAAATAATTTCCATAATTTAAAAATTCCAGGCATAAAATTGCTAAATTATAAAATATCCAAACTCAAAAATTTCCGAATATAATCAATTAAAAAAATTGCTCTTCAATAAATATTATTTATTTATTAAAAATACAGTAATCCAATATTTTGATCTTAATTATTTTTTATGATGTTAAAAGATTTTAAAAATCATTGTTTAAATTTAAAAAAACAATAATTGTATAAAAATTTGTTTAAAAAACTAAGTTTAAAAAAAAGTACGCCTCCGAACGAGAAAAGAAATAATTTAAAATTTAAAAAATTATTTTAAAAAACTTCAAACATTAAAAAAATTTTGGGACGACTGAAAAATCCCGAAAAATAAAATTCCTTACACTGTAAAATTCCCGAATAATTAAACTTTCGAAATTATAATAATGCTGAAAGATAAAAATCCCGAATTTGAAAATTCCCGAAAATTCATAATATTAGCGAATTTGAAAATTTTCGATTTATAAAATTGTCGAGTTTAAATATTAAAATTTTTTCAGAATAAATAATATTACTTTACAAAAAAAATAATAGACAAATACTTTTATCAAAGATTTTTTTGTAATGTTTAAAGTTTTTGAAAAGTATTGTTTAAGTTTCAAATAACTATGATTGTATAAAAATTGTATGAAATATAAATTTAGAAACCAAATAACAATATTACCGAATCTGAAAATTCCCGTAAAAAATTGCCAAATTATAAAATATAAAAATTCCCGAATTTAAACAATTAAAAAAATTTTTTTAAAATAAATATCATATACTTATTAGAAATAAAATACTATATTTTTATGTAAGAAAACTTTTTTAATGTTTGAAGTTTTTAAAAATTATTTCTTGAATTTAAAATAACAATAATTATTTAAAAATTTCATAAAAAATACGCTTGCCACTGATTTACCTTAAAATTCCTTTTTAATTTTCTTTTTCAACAAAAAATTCTAGGAACGTTTTTTTGTAATATTTTTTAAATGTATGCACATTTTCAAAAAAATTATCCAGAAATATATTTTTCAATTATTGTTATTATAAATTTAAACAATAATTTTTGAAAAATCTGGAAATTTGAAAAAATTTGTTTGATAAAAATATTTAATTATTGTATTTATCATACATAAATCATATTTTTAGAAAAGCAATTTTTTAATTGTTGAAATTCGGGCATTTTCTAATTAAAAAATTCTATAATTCGACAATTTTTTTGGGGAATTTTCAAATTCGGGATTTTCATATTTCAGAAATTTTATTATTCGCGAATTTTCCAATTCGGGAATTTAATTTTTGTCACCTTAAATTTAAATTCAAATTTAATTAAAAAATTTAAGAAATAATTTTTTTGTTATTCCGCAAAGCGTGAGTAACTAAATTTCCAAACCATTGATGATTAGTTTCGTGAACGATGTACTTTATCGCTTTTTAGACATTATCTGCCGAAGGTTGGTTATCTCGTAAAATATAATCTTGCCTAAAAATAGAAATGATTAAATTGAGTTAATAACTGCAATTATTTACAGAATTATTTATTTATTTAATTATTATTATTATTATTTATTCTGAACTGCAGATTAAAATAATTTAATTTTATAAATCGTGATAAACAATTTGGAAATTAATTATTTTTAACGAGTTTGTTTCAGGATCCTAATTTGAGAATGCTTCAATTTTTAAACAATGTTTGAAAGTCTTTTGTTTTAAATACAATAAATGCTTAAAGTAATGTAAACAATTTCAATTAAAAAAAATGTTTTTCATGCTAAAATTAATTTTTTTTCTTATAAAATAGCAGAAATTAAAAAAATAGACTATTAAAACAGTGTTATTGGATAAAAATATTCCATTATTGTTTTTTCAATAAATAAATAATATTGATCAGAAAACAACTTTTTTAAATTGTATAATTTCGGGAATATTATATTTCGGCAATTTTCTTCTCGAGAACAATAAAAAAAATTCATTCAAATACATTATTATTTTTTTAAAAACCATAATTAATTTTTATCAAAGAAACTTTTTTTTACTCTGTAAGCTTTTTTCTAAATTGTTGTTTAAATTATAAATAATAAAAACTGTATGCATTTTCAAAACAATCTTTGCAGGACTCAATTCCTTTTTTTCTAAAATTAACAATAATTCGATTCTTAAGAACGCTTTTTGTAATTTAAAAAAAATACTATACACAAAAAAAAATTCATATGGAAATATGTTTTTTTTGGGACGATTCAAAAATCCCGAAAAATAAAATTTGCTACACTGTGAAATTCCAGAATAATAAGATTCCCGAATTCAAAAATTCACAAATAATAAAATAAACTAAAATGTTCTCGAATTTAAACAATACATTTTTTTCCATTTATAGAATTATTTAAATTATTAAAATTGAATTTTTTTTATTTACAGATTTTTTTAATTGCTTATATTCAAGAATTTTATAATTCGGAAAGTTTCTAATGGGATATTTTATAATTTGACAATTTTCGGTACGGAATTTTATTGTTTGGGAATTTCCGAATTCGGGAATTTTATTTTTCGGGAATTTTCCGATTCAGGAATTTTATTATTCGGAAATTTTATTGTTCGGAAATCTTATTATTCGCGAATTTTTTAATTCAGGAATTTTATTAATCGGGGAATTTTATTGTTCAGAAATTTTCCAATTCGGGAATTTCACAGTGGCGGGATTTTTATTTTTCGGGATTTTTCAGTCGTCCCTTTTTTTAATTATCGTTATTTCAAATTCAAAAAATAATTTTAAGAAACTTAAAATATTACAACAAATTTTTGCTTCAACAAAAATATTTGATCATCGTATTTTGAATAAATAAATAATATTCATTCAAAAAAAATTAATTGTTTAAATTCGGGAATTTTATACTTCGGAAATTTTTCAATTTGGACATTTTATAATTTGGCAATTTTCTGTCGGGAATTTTTAAATTGGCTAGTATGAAAAAATAAAAATAAAAATATATATCTAAATATAAATTTAAAAAAAAATTAAGAAGAGGGGTCGATTGAAAATCTAGAAAAAAAAATTCTTGGCACTGAAAAATCCCCGAAAAATAGAATTTTCAAAATATAAAATACCCGAAAAGATACAATTTTCGAAATATAAAAATCCCCAATTGGATATTTTTTTTTTCATAATAAATTTGCCGAACAGTTGACAATATTACCGAATATGAAAATTCCCGAAAAATAAAATTCCCGAAAGTTCATAATATTACCAAATTTAAAAATTGACGAATAATAAAGTGCCCGACACTAAATTTTCGAATTATAAAATATCCGACACTAGAAAATTTCCATAATTAAAACAAATTAAAAAATCGTTTTTCAATCAATGATATTTATTAATCAAAAAATAGAGTAACGAAATATTTCGGTCCAAAAAGAAATTTTGGCACGTCTGGAAAACCCGGAAAATCAAAATCCCAAAAAAAAATTTTTGATATAGAAAAATTACCGAATACTTTATGATATTAACAAATTTCAAAATTCCAGAAAAATAAAATTTACGACAGAAAATTTCAAAAAATAAAATTCCCGACAGAGAAAAATTCCCGAAAAAGAAAATATTCAAAATAGAAAATTGCCGAAATATAGAAATCCCGAATCAAAAAATTCCCATACAAGCAAGCTTGACTGAATTTTTAATATTTTGTTTTTATTTTCTTGAAATTTTTTTTTTTTCAATTAATGAATCTCAAATTTTAAAGATGTATAAATCAAAGTTCTTAAATTTTGATGATTTTGAAGATAAAAAGTCTAAAAAAAATTTTTTTTAGAATTTTTAAGAAATATTGTTTCATTATATTATACCGAATTACCGAAATTGAAAATTCTCGAATAATATTCCCTCCCGAAAATTGACGATATATGAAACATTCAAAAAAATAATTAAATATTTTTACGGAAGAAAAAAGTTTTTGATGCTTTATTAAAAAAAAATATTATCTAAATATTTTATTATTGTATTTGAATAAATAAATAATATTAATTAAAAAAAAAAGTTGTTTAATTTGTTTAAATTCTGGTATTTTCTAGTGTTGGCTATTTTATAATTCGGCAATTTGCAGTCGTCCCAAATAAATAACTAAAAAAAAAAAAATAAAAATAATTAAATGAAATGAAGAAATAAATAATAAAAATTAATTAATTAAAATAAATGAAAGAAGAAAGTGTCCGGTGAACCTGGATACGGTAAAAACAAATATGAATAAAAATAAATGAAAAAAAATTATTAAAAAACATTCTAATTAATTTTTTCTGAAAAAAGATCTTCTTTCTCTCCGCTGGGAGTCGAACCACAGAACTTCTAATTTCCGGTCAGGTGCTTTCCCATTAAGCTACTAGAGAGATCGAGCGAGGAAACTTTTTTCAGAAATACACGCATTATTACGTTAGATGGTACAAATAAAATTTTTCAAGGAATCTGTATTATCAATGGAGAATAACATAATTTTAACGTCTTTTTTATACTAGATAGAGCCAGAAATTAAAAATTATTTTATTTAATTTTTTCTGAAAAAAATATCTTTTTTTGATTTGTACCATTTGATTTGTACCATCTAGCATAATAATGCGTGTATTTCTGAAAAAGGTTTCTTCTCTCGATCTCTCTAGTAGCTTAATGTGAAAGCAGAGGATGTCCAACAAAATAGTTAAATTTTAAACCAAACAAATTAATTCACAAAAAAAATAATATTTAAGAAAAAAAGAATTTTCAACTAAAAAGATAAATTTTTAACAAAAATCGGAATAGAATAATTTTCAGTTAGAAAAATAACTTTGAACCGAAAAAAGAAGTTTTTAACTTTTTGAAGAATATTTATTACAAATTTCCCAAATTAGAAAATTTTCGAAACAGTTTATAGTATTAATTAATTAATTAATAAAAATAATTAATTAATAATTAATATAATTATAAAATTCCCGACAGAAAATTGCTAAATTATAAAATATCCAAACTCAAAAATTTCCGAATTTTTTAAATTGTTTTTCAATAAATATTATTTATTTATTAAAGACACATTAATCCAATATTTTGATCGAAGAAATTTTTTGTGATGTTAGAAGGTTTTTAAAAATCATTGTTTAAATTAAAAAAAAAACAATAATTGTATAAAAATTGTATTAAAAAAATAAGATTAAAAGAAGTGCGTCTGAACGAGAGAAGAAATTATTTTGAATTTAAAAAGTGATTTTAAAGAACTTCAAACATTAAAAAAATTTCGGGACTAAATAATATTTATTTAAAAGGAAATTGTTCAATTTGTATAAATTTGGGAATTTTCTAGTGTTGGCTATTTTATAATTCGGCAATTTCCAATCTTCCCAAATAAATAACTAATGAAAAGAAATAAAAATAATTAAATTAAATTAACAAATAGATAATAAATATTAATTATTGAAATAAAAATACCATTTGATTTGTACCATCTAGCATAACAATGCGTGTATTTCTAAAAAAGGTTTCTTCTCTCGATCTCTCTAGTAGCTTAATGGGAACGCACCCGACCGGCATTCGAAAGTTCTGTGGTTCGACTCCTAGCGGAGTGAAAGAAGTTTTTTTTTTAGAAAAAATTGATTAAAATAATTTTTAATTTATAGCTCCATCTAGTCTGAAGAAGACGTTGAAGATTTCTGTTATTCTTTATTGATAATAGAGATTCCTTGAAAAAATTGATTAGTATCATCTAGCAAAATAATGCGTGTATTTCTCAGAAGGGTTTCTTCTCTCGATCTCTCTAGTAGCTTAATAGGAAAGCACCCGACCGGCAATCGGAAGTTTTGAGGTTCGATTCCCAGCGGAGAAGATTTTTTTTAAGAAAAAAATTAATTTAAATAAATAAATTAATGGAAATAATAAAAATAAATGAACAAATAAATAATAAAAATTAATTAATAAAAAAATATGAAGAAAAAAAATGAAAAAAAATTATTATAAAATAAATCACTTCGCTTGTAGCTAAAATCACTTCACCGAGCGCCAAGAAATGTGCAAGGACGGCTGTGAATTTTTTTCATCTCGAAACGACTGTTTCGGAAACTGCAGCAATAAAATAAAACAGCTTTTACCAAGGTAGCAGAATTAGACCGGTACACCCGGCAGTGATTGGCTTGCTGCTAAGGCGAACAGGTCATGTAAAAAAAAAAGACAAGGACATTCATTTTCCAAGTCAACGACACCTTCAAAGCCGCAATGAGCACACTACCTTGTGAAACAAAGTGTGAAGGAGTATTTTGAAATTCGATTCGTCAAGGGACAATAATTATGATTTCATTCCAGAAAAAAAATTATTTATTATATTTATTTTTCTTTTTTTTCATTTACTTTTTCATTTTTTATTATAGAGTAAATATGTTTATATTTTTATTTATATTATTAATATTATCACATATAATATAGAAAAAGTGAAATGAAATAAATATTTTTAAAAATGTGGCCAATGAAAAATCCCAAAAAATAAAATTCCCGAATTCGAAAATTCCCGAATAATAAAATTTTCGAATAATAAAATTCCTGAATAATAAAATTTCGGAAAATAAACAATTAAACATTTTACAAACTTTGAAAATTAAAAAGATTTTTTAAATAAAAATATTGTATTTTTGATCAATAAATAATATTTATAAAAAAATTATTTAATTATTTAATTTTTGGAATTTTATTATTCGGGAATTTTCCAGTTCGGGAATTTTATTATTCGGGACTTTTCCAAATCGGTAATATTATGAACTATCGGGAATTTTGTTATTCAGGAATTTTCTAGTTCGGTTATTTTATAATTCGGCAATTGGAAAATACCCAAATAATAAAATTCCTGAATAATGAAATTCCCAATTAATAAAATTTCCGAATAATAAAATTCCTCAATAATACAAGTTCGGAAAATAAACAATTAAACATTTTAGAAACTTTAAAAATTAAAAATATTTTTTAAATAAAAATATTGTATTTTTGATCAATAAATAATATTTA
>CAKNYM010043779.1:7248-18014 GCA_932195095.1 Andricus curvator | reverse complement strand
ATAATTCAAAGTTGATGCAAAAATATAAAAGATTCCTTGGTTCAAGTCGAATTGATTGACCTACAATTTTAATACATTTTATAAAATAATAGGGAAGTTATGGTAATTTATATATTTTGAAAATCGGTTTTTCATAGTAAAACTTTTTTCAATAACATAATTCAAAGTTGATGCAAGAACAGAAAAGATGTGTTGATACGAGTCGGATCAATTGACGTATAATATTAATACATTTTATTGAAGAGTAAGGAAGCTATGGTAATGCATAATATTTGAAAATACGGTTTTTTATAGAAAAAGTTTTTTCTTCAGAATAATTCAAAGTTGATGCAACAATATAAAAGATTCATTGGTTCGAGAAAAATCAATTGACCTACAATATTAATACATTTTATTAAAGAGTAGTGAAGTTATGATAATTTCTATTTTTTGAAAATCGGGTTTTTATAGTAAAACCTTTTTCCTTCAACAAAATTAAAAGTTAATGCAAGAATGTAAAAGATTCTTTGGTTCGAGACGAATCGATTGACCTAGAATATTATTACATTTTATCAAAAAGGAGGGAAGTTATGGTAATTTATATATTTTTGAAATCGATTTTTATAGTAAAAATTTTCTCATTCTCATAATTTAAAGTTGATGCGAAAATAGAAAAGCTGTGTTGATTCAAGACGAACTGATTGACCTATAATATCAATACATTTTATTGAAGAGTAAGGAAGTTATGGTAATGCATAATATTCTAAAATACGGTTTTTTATAGTGAAAATTTTTCTTCAATGTAATTCAAAGTTGATGCAAGAATATAAACGATACCTTGGTTTGAGACAAGTCGATTGACCTACAATATTAATACATTTTATCAAAGAGTAGGGAAGTTATGTTAATTTATATATTTTTAAAATCGATTTTTATAGTAAAATTTTCTCGTTCTCATAATTTAAAGTTGATGCGAGAATAGAAAAGTTGTGTTGATTCAAGACAAATCGATTGACCTATAACATTCATACATTTTATTAAAGAGTAAAGAAGCTATGGTAATGCATAATAATTGAAAATACGGATTTTTATAGTAAAACTTTTTTCACTAACATATTTCAAAATTGTTGCAAAAACGGAAAACATTTGTTGATTCTAGGCAAATCGATTGATCTATAATAATAATACACTTTATTGAAGATTAAGGAAGTTATGCTCATTTATAATATATGAATCATCTGTTAAAAAAAAAAATTTCATCGACATAATTCAAAGTTGAAGCATAAATAGAAAATACTTTTTGATCATAAATTTCCAAATAGAGTAATTCGGACAATTTTTGTAAAGAAATCGTAAAGCTGGGAAAGGAATAGGTTGCGGCAGAACTTTTCCGTTCCCTTTTTCAGTTCTAAAAATTATAATTTCGATTAAAAATTTTTGACTTGTCTGATTTGTCTTTGTATTTAAAAATTTTTTGTATCATTTTGTAATTTTATATTTTTTGTAAATTTCTATTTTTAAATTAATCAAAATGAAGACTTTGGAAAAATATCCATGAAAAAGGCTTTTTGGCAATTTTTCAAATCACTAAAAATACCACTAGATTTGAAAATATATATAAGTAGTCCACAACTCGAAGATTTAAATTTTCGACCATAAAAGATTACTTCACAAAATTGTTAAATTTTAATACGACAAAGATGAATTTTCAACAAAAAAAAATTAAATAGTTACATTTTCAGTTTAAAAAATTAATTTCCAGAAAAATGAACGAATTTCCAACATGTGGAATTCAACTAAAAAACACGAATTTTGAAAAAATAGTACAATTCTCAATCAAAATGATGATTTTTTAAAAAAGAAGATTAAATTTTTACTCATAAAGATGAATTTTCAACAAAAGACATGCATTTTTCACAAAACAGTTGAATTTTCCACCCGACACTATGAATTTTCAACAAAAAAGGTAATTTCCTACAAAGCAGTTAATTTTTTACACGAATAGTTTTTTTTTTTTAAATAGGTGAATTTTCTACAAAACTAGTTGAATTTTCAACCAAATATTTGAATTTTCAACTAAAAACAAAATGGTTGAATCCAAATCCAAAACGATGAATTTTCAAAAAAAGAAGATTGATTTTCTACTCAAAAAGGCAAATTTTCAACAATACTTTTCGAAATTTTGAAAGAAATTCAAAATTGTATTTTTATTTTTCTAAAATCTTTTCAAATTTGAAATTATTCATGAACTTTTTTCGAAAATTGTAAATATATTTCAAAATAATTCGCATTTTTGCTAACACTTTGCAAAAATTCTGCAAAATTGAAAAAAAATTCGGAAAATCTTCCAAATTTATTTTTGATAATTTTGAAAATCTTTTGGAATGTTTTAGAATCTTTTCAAATATAGCCATAAAATAAATTTTGCAACAAAAAAAAATATTGATAGTATATTTATAAATCATCAAATATTTTGAAATTTTTTGGAAATTTATGGTTTTATAAGTCTATAAAAACTTTCAAAAAAATTTCAAATTTTTCCAAATTAAAATAGGTTTGTAATTTTTGATTTTTTTTTCATTTATAAAAATTGTAAATTGATAAAATACTAAAAATTTCGAAAATTTCAGGAATTTTATGGTAAATTTGTAATTGAATACAGATTTTGAAAATTTGTAAAATTTGTAAAATATATAGAATACTACAAAATTTTGAGAATTTTCCAATTTCATTGTTAATTTATTGTTAATTTATAAACCTCCGAAAATTTTAAACTTTTTCAACATTTACGAGGTGTACAGGATTTAAAAATTTTTGGAAATTCAAAAAATTATAAATTACTAAAAATTTTGAGAATTTAAGAAATTTTTGAATTTTATTGTAAATTTTCAATCGCCAAATATTTTGAAAATTTGTGAAATTTCTAAAGTTTTTCGTAAATCTTTTCTAAGGTTTAAAAATATTTTCTTCAAATTAATTGGTTAAGATAAAAAATCACTTTTAATATACATCTTTACAAAATTTAAATTATTTTCGAAATTTTGTAAAAACTTCTAAGTATCTTTTAAAATTTTTCGAATTTTGGAAAATTCTTAAAATTAATTTATGCATATAAAAACTCTATTTGAATTTTCTCTGGAATCTTAAACAAAAATTCCAAATTTCGTTTCAAAGTGTTGAAAAATCTACATTTTCTTTAAAATATCTTGCAAACTTTTCAAATTTTAAATTATTTTCGAAATGTTGTAAAAACTTGTATCTTTTAAAATTTTCAGAATTTTGCAAAATTCTTAAGATTAATGCATATAAAAACTCAATTTGAATTTTCTCTGGAATCTTAAACAATTCAAAATTTTATTTCAAAATCTTGAAGAATCTACATTTTGTTTAAAATTTCTTGCAATCTTTTCAAATTTTAAATCATTTTTGAATCTTTTCAAAACTTTTGAAACTCTGAAATATCTTTTGAAATAATTCAAAGTTTTTCTATTTTTTTTTTAAATTCTGCAAAAAAAATGTTTTATTTCTTTCCGACGTATTTCAAAATCTTTAAAGATTAAAATTGATCTTTTAGAATAAAACAGAGAATAAAATCTAAATAATTTAACATTTTTCCGGAAATTTTCATTTCAATGAAGGAAAATTGATCAAATTTGCAAAATCATCATCCTAATAACTAATTGCAATCAATTTTAATTAGGCTCGACCATAAAGATGCGGAAGTCGTTCACGTATTGACGGAAGTAGGCCACTATTTTGTATTACTTACGTAAAAGCGAGTTATCGCTTCATCAAGCAGAAGACAATTAAGCAAATGAAAGCAAATAAAGATTCAATAAAGATCCGGCTGCCTTATAAGTTTTAATTAAAATCGTTAATACGGCCGATGAGATCGAAAACGATAACTGCCTCCGCCAATTAAACCTGAATTCGAAGCAAAAATCGAAAGTACACGTAATGTACTCTTATCGTGAAAAAAGCAATGAGAAAGTTCCTTCTATCTAGCTCTAATTTTTCCCATTTTTTACAAAACTTAGCTCAAATTAAAATGGAAAGACTTGGAAAATTAAAAAAAAAAAAAATTTCGACGCTGCAGAGTTATTGAATGAAATAAGAAGAAAACTGTGATTTAGAGATCAGGCGACCATCGAATTTGGAAAGTTATAGCTCAGCGAGTTTTGATAAATAGTACATAAACCTACAAGGTTTTGTGAATCCAATATTATTTTCAATTTAAATCAAGTTTCTATGAACTACGAAGAAAAATATGGTGAAAAGATCAGGCGACCCTTGAATTTGGAAAGCCACAGCTCATCAGAAAAAATTACAACCAATTTTGATAAATACTACTTAGATTTGCAGGGTTTTCCTAATCTGATAGTATTTTTTTCTTTGAAATACGAAAAAAAAATATGATCGAAAGATCAGGCGACTCATGACTTGGGAAAGATACACCTCTTGAGAAAAAAATCTCCGCCAATTTTGATCAATGATACATAGATCTGGAATGTTTTGCAAATCTAATTTTTACTTTAGATCGAATTTCTTTGAAATACGAAGAAAAATATGATTCAAAGATCAGGCTACCCTCGAATTGGGAAAGCTACAGCTCATCAGAAAAAATTAAAACCAATTTTGATAAATACTACTTAGATCTGCAGGGTTCTGCTAATCTGATAGTATCTTTTTCTTTGAAATACGAAAAAAATATGATTGAAAGATCTGGCGACCCTTTAATTGTTAAAGCTACAGCTCATCGGGAAAAAATCTCCGCCAATTTTGATCAATAATACATAGATCTGCAAAGTTTTGCGAATCTAATTTTTACCTCAGATTAAATTTCTTTGAAATACGAAAAAAAATATGATTTAAAGATCAGGCGACCCTTGAATTTGGAAAGCTACAGCTCATCAGAGAAAGTCTCAGCCAATTTTGATTGCAAGGATCTGTATTCTTAATGAATAGATAATATTTATTAAAGCACAATTTTTTAATTGTTTAAATACGGGAATTTTTTGTTTTTGGGAATTTTACAGTGCCGGGTATTTTATAATTTAGCCATTTTCTGTTGGGAATTTTATTATTTGGGAGTTTTCAAATTGGGTGATATCAATTCTCGGGAATTTTATTATTCGAGAATTTACCATCTGGAATTTTATTTTTCGGGATTTTCCAGTACCATAAAATTACTGAACAGTTTATAATATTACCGAATTTAAAAAATCCCCCTTAATACCATTTCCGACAGAAAATTCTCATATACAAAAATTCTCGAATTTAAACAATAAAAAAGTGGTATTTTTAATAAATATTATTTATTTATTTGAAAAAAACAATAATAAAATATTTCTAATAAAGACATATTTGTTTTATAAAGGTCAATATACTCTTTTAAAGTTATTCTTATTTTAAATTCAAACTGTGTTAAAAAAAAATTAAACATTCGAAACAAATTATTGATCAAACTATTTCATTGTTGTATTTTTAATTAATAAAGAATATTTATTTTTCAGAATATTCCCGAAATTTTGGAAAATTATGGTAAATTTATAACATCAAATAAATTGCAAATTTGGGAAATTTATTTAATTTCATGGTAAATTAAAAAAAATTATATGAATTGATAAAAATTAAAACAAAATTTTAATTTTATGGTAAATTTATAAATCACCAAACATTTTGAAAATTTCTGAAATTTTAAAAAATTTTAATTTTTTTTATTCACAAAAATTATAAATTCATAAATTATTAAAAACTTTCAAAAATTCAAAAATTTTGAAATTTAATGATTTGTAAATCACCAAAAGCTTGAAAAATTTGTGAAATTTCAAAAAATTTTAAAAATTTAAATTAATAAAATACTAAAATTTTCGAAAATTTCAGCAATTTCTTAAGTTTATTGTAAATTTATAAATCACTAAAAATGTTGAAAATTTCAAACATTTCCAAACATTATAAAATACCAAAAATGTTTAAGATATTTAAAATTTATTAAATTTAAACATTTTTTCATGAAGATAAATTGTAAATTCATAACATTCTAAATATTTTTGAAAATTCCAGAAAATTTTGCACTTTATAGTATATTTATAAATCATAAAATATTTAAATTTTTTTGGAAATTTATGGTTTTATAAGTCTATAAAAACTTTGAAAAATTTCAAATTTTTCCAAATTAAAATAGGTTTGTAATTTTGGATTTTTGTTTCATTTATAAAAATTGTAAATTGATAAAATACTGCAAATTTTGATAATTAAAGAAATTTTGGAATTTTATGGTAAATTTATAATTGAATAAAGATTTTGAAAATTTTTGAAATATACAGAATACTACAAATTTTGAAAATTTTAGATATTTTAAAATTTTATTGTTAATTTATAAACCTACGAAAATTTTAAGCATTTTCCAAATTTACGAGGTGCATAAAATTTAAAAAAATTTGGAAATTCAACAAATTCAAAAAATTATAAATTTATAAATTACTAAAATTTTTGAGAATTTCAGAAATTATTGAATTTTATTGTAAATATTCAATCGCCAAACATTTTTAAAATTTGTGAAATTTAAAAAAATTTCTAATTTTTTTTTATTTATAAAAATTCTAAATTGATAAAAAACTGAAAATCTTGAAAATTTCAGAAATTTCCGATTTTTATGGTAAATTTGTAATTGAATAAAGATTTTGAAAATATATAGAATACTACACATTTTTTAAATTTTGAAATTTTATTGTCAATTTCTAAACATTTTCAACATTTACGAGGTGTACAAAATTTAAAAAATTTTGAAATTCAAAAAATTATAAATTACTAAAAACTTTGAGAATTTCAGAAATTTTTTAATTTTATGGTAAATTTTCAATCCCCAAACATTTAGAAAATTTGTGAAATTGAAAACAATTTCTAAATTTTTTTATTCATAAAAATTCTAATTTGATAAAAAACTGAGAATCTTGAAAATTTCAGAATATTTTGAATTTTATGGTAAATTTTGAATCACCAAACATCTTAAAAATTTAAAAAAATTTTAATTTTGTTTATTCATAAAAATTATAATTTCATAAATTGTTAAAAATGTTGACAAATGCAGAAATTTTGGAATTTAATGAAAATTCATAAATCACCAATAACTTGAAAAATTTTTGAAATTTTCTAAATTTCTTAATTTTATTGTAAATTTATAAATCACTAAAAATATTGAAAAACATTTTCAAACATTATAAAATACCAAAAATGTTTAAGATATTAAATTTTTTTTTAATTTAAAAATTTTTTCATGCAGAAAAATGGTAAATTTATAAAATTCTAAACATTTTGAAAATTTTTTTTTCATTTATAAAAATTGTTAATTGATAAAATACTGGAAATTTTGGAATTTTATGGTAAATTTGTAATTGAATAAAGATTTTGAAAATTATGGAAATATATAGAATACTACAAATTTTTGAAATTGTAGAAATCTTATTGTTAATTTATAAATCTCCGAAAATGATAAACTTTTCAAAATTAACGAGGTGTACAAATTTAAAACAAGTTTACAACTAAAAAAATATTTAAAAATTATTCATTTATAAATTATTATTAAAGATTTTGAGAATTTCAGAAATTTTTGAATTTTCTGGTAATATTTAAATAGCAAAACATTTTGAAAATTTGTGAAATTTCAAAAAAATTCTAATTTTTTTTTATTTATAAAATTTCTCAATTGATAAAAACTGAAAATCTTGAAAATTTCAGAATATTTTGAATTTTATGGTAAATTTTCAATTACCAAACATTTTGAAAATTTGTGAAATTAAATTTTTTTTAAATATTTCTTATTTAGAAAAAATGTAAATTGATAGAATACTAAAAAATAAATGTATGTCACTCAAAAATGTTCAAATCTTGATCTTTTACAAAATTTTCAAAATTTCCAAAATTTTTGTAGTTTTAGAAATTTCGAAAAATTCCGAGAATTAGAGAGTATCCAAGGTTTCAAATTTTTTTGTTAATTTATGATAATGTATTGTAAATTATAGTAATTTATGGGTAATCTGTCAACGCGATCAGCTGATCACTTTACAATTTTCGTTATTCACCTCTGACGTCACTTTTGACTCACTAGGGAGTAAAAAGTACAACTTTAGCCCAGCTCAATAGGCATTGAAAAGTCCTTAAATCATGCATGAATCATGAAAAATTAAATAAGATATATGGAGAAGAGTATCCCATTTCGAGATGGAATCACTCCTACATTCCAGTCATCAGCATGAAAATGGGAGATAAAGGAGAATTCAATTTGTCTGTAGGATAATGAATGGCAATCGCTGAGTTTCACCGTTTCTGGTGAGGCAGGGATCGATAGGACAGTAACTGGAGACATCGACGAGACATGAAATTATAGTTTCAGCTGACGCAGCCGTAGAAGATAGCCACCTGTTGCTCTCCTGTTTCGACTGGGAGCAGATTCGAAGACCCAGAAGGGTAAAGTATGACTACAAGGTCCCGACCATACCTGCCAATGTCCCACGACCACTCTAAGATTTGCGATAAAGATTACCAGCTGAATTAATAGGAAGCTGTCGTACTCGGTTTCAGGTTCGAGATTTTGCATCCAGTTTGAAAAGGTCAAATGTGAAGGGAAATGGGGTACAGGAAGATATTCCAGTGATAAGTGTCTTCGGAGGGATTGAGTCTAAGATGTTTACGCATGAAAAATGGGATAAGTATTCGGAATTCTTTTTTTCTATCCATATTGCGGTCTAAGTTGTTTACGCATGCAGAAAATTAGTTGAGTATTTCGAATTCTTCCTTATCATCCATATCAAGGTCTAATATGTTTACGAATGATAAATTGGATAAGTATTTGAAATTATTTTTTACCCTTCACATTGCGGTCTAAGATGTTTACGCATGAAAAATTGGATAAGTATTTGGAATCCTTTTTTACCTTCCATATTGCGGTCTGAGCTGCTTACGTATGCAAAAAATTGATTGAGTATTTTATATTCTTCCTTGTCCTTCATATAAAGGTCTAATATGTTTACGAATAAAAAATTGGATAAGTATTTGGAATTGTGTTTTACCTTTCATATTGCGGTCTAAGATGTTTACGCATGAAAAATTGGATGAGTATTAGGAATTCTTTCTTGTCTTCCTATAACGCGGTTTGAGATGTTTACGCATGAAGAATTGAAAAAGTATTTGAAATTCTTGTTTACTTCGATAATGCGGCTTAAGCTGTTTTCCGCGAGAAAAAATTTGGTTGAGTATTTTGAATTCTTTATTATCCTCCATATCAAGGTCTAATATGTTTACGAATAAAAAATTGGATAAGCATTTGGGATTTTTTTTACCCTCCATTTTGCGGTCTAAGATGTTTACGCACGAAAAATTGGACGAGTATTTTGAATTCTTTCTGGTCCTTTATATCGCGGTCTGAGATGTTTACGCATGAAAAATTGGATAAGTATTCGGAATTCTTTTTTACCATCCATATTGCGGTCTATGCTGTTTACGCATGCAAAAAATTGGTTGAGTATTTTGAATTCTTCTTTATCCTCTATATCAAACGTCTGATATGTTTACGAATGAAAAATTGAATGAGTATTTGGGATTCTTTTTTATCTTCGATACTGCGGTCTGAGCTGTTCACGCATGCAGAAAATTGGTTGAGTATTTTGTACTCTTCCTTATCCTCCATATCAAGGTCTAATATGTTTACGAATGATAAATTGGATAAGTATTCGGAATTATGTTTTACCCTTCATCTTGCGGTCTAAGATGTTTACGCATGAAAAATTGGATAAGTATTCGGAATTCTTTTTGAACTTTCCGTATTGCGGTCTAAGCTGATTGCGCATGCAAAAAATTGGCTGAGTATTTTGAATTCTTCCTTATCCTCCATATCAAAGTCTAATATGTTTACTTATGAAAAATTGGATAAGTATTTGGAATTATTTTTCACCCTTAATATTGCGGTCTAAGATGTTTACGCATGAAGAATTGGATCAGTACTCAGAATTCTTTTTTACCTTCCATATTGCGGTCTAAGCTGTTTACGCATGCAAAAAATTGGTTGAGTATTTTGAATTCTTCCTTATCCTCCATATCAAAGGTCTAATATGTTTACGAATGAAAAATTGAATGAGTATTTGGGTTTTTTTTATCCTCGATACTGCGGCCTGAGCTGTTTACGCATGCAGAAAATTGGTTGAGTATTTTGTATTCTTCCTCATCCTCCATACCAGGGTCTAATATGTTTACGAATGATAAATGGGATAAGTATTTGGAATTATGTTTTACCTTTCATCTTGCGGTCTAGGATGTTTACGCATAAAAAATTGGATAAGTTTTCGGAATTCTTTTTGAACCTTCAGTATTGCGGTCTAATCTGTTTGCGCATGAAAAAAATTGGTTGAGTATTGTGAATTCTTCCTTATCCTCCATATCAAGGTCTAATTCGTTTTTACCTTCCACATTGCGGTCTAAGCTGTTTACGCATGAAGAAATGAATAAGTATTTGAAATTCTTGTTTACCTGGATAATGCGGTTTGAGCTGTTTACGCAATAAAAAATTTGGTTGAGTATTTTAAATTCTTCATTATCCTCCATATCAAGGTCTAATATGTTTACGAATGAAAAATTGGATAAGTATTTGGAATTATTTTTTACCCTGCATTTTGCGGTCTAAGATGTTTACGCACGGAAAATTGGACGAGTATTCGGAATTATTGGTTACCTCGATATTGCGGTTTGAGCTGTTTACGCAAGAAAAAATTTGGTTGAGTATTTTGAATTCTTCC
>CAKNYM010043778.1:120154-169624 GCA_932195095.1 Andricus curvator | reverse complement strand
GAGTGCTGTGGCGACAATGCTTCCTTTTCAGACGACTTGGAATGCTGTGGATGGTCGTTCGATTCATCCTCCGTGACCAAGGCATTGCTAAACTGCGCGAGACTTCTAATTTCGCCCGCTCGCTTCAGGTTTTCTTCGTTCAAAGTCGTGAGGCTAGTTTCAAACCTGTCCTGTTTCTCAACGATTATTTGAAGTTGGTTCAGGATCAGTGTTAGAACATCCTGGTCTTGTTTCGACGAATTCTCCGTAGTCATAGTGGGGGCGGTCGTACACGGCTCAGAGATGGAGCTATCAGAATCTGTGGAAGTGTCTGTATGTGTGGGATAGTGTGTACTTAAATTTTCCCTATAGGCGTGGAAAGTCAGCTTTAAACCTGATTGCGAGTGTCGGGTGTAAGTGTCGCGAACGCGTAACAATATGATATTTTATATTGATTTTAAGCACTGCACTCGCGTGATTTCATTACATCTCATTACAAAAATATAATCTGAGCACAAATTTTCTAGCTTATTTTCTAAATAATTTATTTTTCAAAAATCAATTCTGCGCTTACGGGGTCGTGCTATGCCAACAGTATACCGACGCCTAAGCAAAAATTTTCTATCTTATTTTCTAAAAACTCGCTTACTTTCTCTTTGTTGAAACTCTGCTTCCTGGTTGTCGGGCTGCACCGTAGTAACAGTCCGGAGTCTTGGATTTATCCCTCGATATTAACCTCCGTAGAGATTTCGTTGCCACTACTGCAAATTCTGCTTCCTGGTTGTCGGGCTGCACCGTAGTAACAGTCCGGAGTTCCTCGATTTTAACCACCGTAGTGATTTCCGCTTTCCAGATTGTCTTCCAAAGATAGGGTCGTTTGATCTCTAAATTGCTCCGTAGAGACAAGATCGTGTACTCCTATCCTGGCAGGATCGCCAATTTTGTAACGGGTCAGAAGAATCACTTTAAATACTTTTTATTGTGCCTGAACTATATCGCAGGACTTCTTTATTGTAAAAGATCTTTGTCGGTCAGGGGTACCAAACGGACTGACTACCCTGCACAAGGGAAGCAGTGGCAACGGGCCCCTGCTTCTGGGACTCGAAGAGTGGGGAGGATAGAAGATCCATTGACATTCCTGTTACAAAAGTAAATTATAGTGATTTATATTTTAGATAACTACGCTCGAGAGAAAAATCACTTTAGTATTAATTACCAATTTCTGTTCTAAGTCTGAGAACCATTTTTACGACTAGATATATTAGAGGCAAACATTTCTCCCTTTTTTGAAATATCACATAAAAATTTGAAAGCATTCGTTATTTAATTCCCAGAGTAAATTGAAAACAAACTTTTGACATTTTAATAGCCGAACTAAAGAAAACCATACTCTAGAATGTCTCCTCTGAATTTGAAATTTGATATGCTAATAACAATAAAAGACCCAAAAGTCTCGGCGACGGGGCATGTGTGAAAAGGCTAGCTAGACCTCAAGTTCAAGTACGGTATAATTTATGTGACAGGGTGATATGACTGCACTCTCCTTGATGGGGTGCGTTGGCTCGAGAAAAGCGCCAAGAAGGGGTCGTAAGTGGATCCGCTTACGCAACCAAAATTGAGGAAACCACGAACCAATTAAACAGTCAAAACTAATTCTGGGGGATGATTTCCACCAATGAATTCATAAGTAAACGCCCAAGAGTCCCGGGTTCTAGGGTGGGAAAATCTTCAGAGAGGTCCCGAGAACAGCTTTTTCACACATGATCGTCAGATTGATTTGCATCCTTCTTTTGGGAAGTTTGTTTCCCTAACGCAAAGCTTAAACTCGGTCTCGGACTTAGTCAATTTTCGAGTTCTTCTTGTAAACCTACTTCAATAAATGTTACCTGGCTGAGTTAATTTTGTTCTCGTCAATTCACCCGATTTCTTATTTTCATAAGACGGCGATTAGAAGATTTAATTAAAACCGCGCAAAATAATCTATCAAGGAATTTAGTTTCAAATAAATTCTCAGAAGGCGCTCAAGTCAGGTCGTGACAGCAATCAACGCGGGAGGCCCTCTAACCTACAGCGGCTTAACAAGCTAGGCAGCGCGGGTTCGAATAGGAGTTTGGACGAATGGCGAAAAAAAGTGAGCGCGACTAGTAGTGAAGGGGAAGAAAAAAGAAAAAGAGAGGAAGGGGACGATGTAGAAAGGGACAAGGAAAGCAAGAAGGTTAGGACTAAACTCACTAAAAGAAAAACACCAGAAAGAGATAGGGGGGACGGAGGAATTTTTGAAAAATTAGAGGCTCTCATAAAAGGGTTCAGAGAGGAAACAAGGAAGAGACTAGATGATATGAATAGGCAGGGGAAAGACGTAAGGGGGGAAGTGAGAAAAGTAAGAGAAAAGTGGGAAGAGTGGGATAAACTCTGGAAAGAGGAGAAGGACAAGGTATGGGGTAAATTAGAGAGTATAGAGAATAGACAGAAAGAGGATGACGAAAAGAGAAATAGTCAGATAAAACAGTTGGAAGAAAGGGTAAACAACTTAGAAATGAGGAATGAGCATATGGGGAAAGAAACAGAGGGTGCGGAAATAGGAGAAGGGAGCAGTAGGAACGTGCAAAATGAGAATGAAAGATTAAAGAAGAGACTAAGTGACATTGAAAGGAGATTGGAAGGGGAAGAAAGGGTAAAGAGAAAAAATAACATAGTAGTTAAGGGATTGACAGTAGAGAGTGAAAAAGGGGAAGTGGAAATCAAAAATCTTTTGAGAGATATTGGAGTTCAGGTAAGGGTAGAAGGAGTTAAGAGAATAGGTGGGACGAAGGAAGGAAAAGAAGGAATGTTTATAGTAAAAGTAGGGAGTGAGGACGAAAAAAAGAAAATTATAGAGAACAAAAAATTATTGAAAGGAAGAAGGGAAAGAATTGAAGAGGATTTGACTTGGAGGGAGAGGAAAAGGAAATGGCAGATAGAGCAGAGGGCATGGGTTGAGAGGAAAAAGGGGCGCATGGTATGGATAGGGAGAGACAGATTATGGATAAATGGGGAGGAATGGTTCTGGGACGAGGAATTAGAAGAAATAAGGGAAAAGGGAAAAAGAGTTGAGAAAGGTAGAAAAAAGGAAGATGCAAAAGAGGTTAGAGATCAAACAGAGGGGTTTCCAAAAAGCAAGGCGGAAGAAAAGTGAGCAGGATAGGTGAGGGAAGGGAGGAGAAAAACGTGAAAATAGCTTTCTGGAATGTTTCAGGCTTGAAGAACAAGAATGAAGGTTTTTTGCGGGAGTTAGAAAAGTGGGATGTGATTATGATGAGTGAAACCTGGGTCGATGAGAAGGATTGGAAGGGGGTGAAAAGGAGATTACCTAAAGGTTATGTGTGGACAATGCAAGAAGCAAGAAAGGAACACGTTAAAGGTAGAGGGATGGGCGGCATGGTCTCAGGGGTGAGAAAAGAATTGTCAATAAAAGGGAGAATAGAGGAGGACATGGAGGAAAAGGATGGTACAATGGTAAGAAGGATAATAATTGGAAAAGTCAAAATAGCGGTGGTTTGTGTATATAGAAGAAGAGGGGAAGAGGAAGGTTGGAGAGTAATAAGGAGATGGATGGAGGAAAAGAAGGAAGAGTTGGTTTTGATAGGAGGTGACTTGAATGCCTGGACTGGCGAGCAAGGGGGAGGGACTTGGGATGAAGAAAAGGAAACCTACATAAGGAGCTCCAAACATAGAGAGATAGATCGGGAGGGGAGGAGGTTACTAGACGTAATAGGAGAAACAGGATGGTTTATCTGTAATGGCAACATGAAAGGAGATGAAAAAGGAGAAATCACATTTATAGGTAAGGGAGAAACAGTAATAGACTACATCCTGGCGGAAGAAAGAATGAGGAATATGATAGGCAGTATGAATGTGGGGAATGAGATAGGGTCTGAGCACTTCCCAGTGATAGCTACACTGAAAGGTGGCGTCCATAAGCGCGGCAGAGGGAGAAAGGAAAGAGGGGGAGAAAGGAACACGAAAATGGGAGTCTGGGGGGTAGATAAATTAAAAGAGTTTAAACAAAAAATGGAAACGCAGAATGTTAGGTATGAAAAGGAGGAGGGAGTAGACTCGTTAATTGAAAGGTTGAAAGGGTCGATTGAGAAGGTAAGGGCGGAGGTAGGTACAAAAGAAGGAAGAGAAGAGGGAAAGAGAGGCTGGTGGGACGAGGAATGCAGGGAGAGGAAAGAGAGAATGAAAGAGTGTGTAAGAAAATGGAGGAAAGGAGAAATAGAGAAGGCGGAGTACAACAGGAGAAAAAGAGAACATGAAAGGATGCTGGAAAGGAAAAAGCAAAAGGGAAAGGAGAAATACAAGGAAGAAGTAGAAAAAGCGATCAAAGAAGGTAGGGTCTGGGATGTGATAAATAGGGAAAGAGGAGGAAGGAAGGGCGTGAATGAAGAAATAGAAATGGGCGAGTGGACGGATTATTTTAAGGGTCTGTTAGGGGGAGAACAAAATAGGATGAAAGGGGAAAATAGAAGGATAGTCCAGGGAGAAATGGAGGAAGGGAACGAAATAACAAGAGAAGAAGTGGATCAGGCGATAGATAGACTGAAAAGAAACAAGGCTACAGGAGAGGATGGTATGGAGAACGAAGCAATAAAGTATGGAGGAGAAGGGATTAGAGAAGGGATGTGGAAGATCTGCAACAAGGTCTGGAAAGGAGAAGGGTGGCCGGAGGAGTGGATGACAGGGCTGGTGGTACCGCTTGTCAAGAAAGGGGATGGTAAGAAGGTAGAAGAGTACAGAGGGATCACTCTCATGCCAGTGGGTTATAAAATATACGCAGAAATTCTAAGAAAAAGGTTAGAGAATCAGATAGAAGAGAAACAAAGTATTCCACACAATCAGACGGGATTTAGAAAAGGGATGGGGACAATAGATAACATTTACGTACTCAACTACTTGGTTAACAGAAACTTAGGGAGAAAAAGAGGGAAATTAGTCGCCTTGTTCGTAGATTTTAAAGCAGCTTTTGACTCAGTGAATAGAAAAGTGCTATGGCAGGCAATGAAAGAGAGGGGAATAGAAGAAGGGTTGGTGGAGAGGATAAAGGAAATTTTTACTGAAACCAGGATTAGGGTGAAGATAGGGGGGAAAAAGGGGGAGGTTTTCTGGACAGGAAGAGGTCTAAGGCAAGGGTGCCCGTTGAGTCCGCTACTATTTAATATGCTGCTGGCAGATTTAGAGGAGAAGCTAAAGGAGAAAGGGAAAGGGGGGACGATTTTGGGTAATAGCAAACTATATTCTCTAGCGTACGCGGACGACGTAGTTCTATTAGCAGACGATGAGATGGGGATGAACCTAATGATAAGAATTTTCGAAGAGTATGTGGGAACAAAAGAACTGACGGTGAACGTAGGGAAGACCAAGGTGATGTGCTTCAGAAATAGAAAGTCCAAAATAGGTTACGTTTGGAAGATGAACGGACACACAGTGGAAAGTGTGGAGGAGTTCTGTTACTTAGGTTTTTGGTTTGAGGCAGGAGGGGGAAATGAGGTACAGGTGAGGAAAAGAATCGAATGTGCGAGTAAAGTAATGGGCCAAGTATGGGGTATAGGAAAGAGAAGGTTCAATGACGATTGGAGAATGAGGGTTTGGATGTTTGATGCGTTGGTTTGGGCGGTGTTGTGTTATGGAGTGGAGGTCTGGGGATGGAAGGAATATAGGAAAGTGGAAAGCATGCATGAGAGATTTCTGAGATGGGTAATGGGGGTTAGTTGGAGTTGCCCAGGATACATGTTAAGGGAAGAAATAGGAAGGGAAAAAATGGTAACTAGACAAATTAAGAGAGCCTGGAAGTTTGAAGAGAAACTGAAAAGGGGAGAAGGGAGCAGAATAGCACAAGTGTGCTTGGACGAAGTTCGGAATAAGGAGACGAGAGGCAATTTGGGAAATTCGAAATGGGAGGAAGAAAGGAAAATAATGAGGAGGGCTTGTGATATACAAGAAGGGGTACTGGAGTGGGAGAACATAGAGTTAGAGCTATTAGTAAAACAAGGAGAAGAGAGATGGATAAAGATTATGGATTCGAAGTACAATAGATGGTATATGATGGTCAAAGGGTTAGCGGAACCAGAATATTTGCAAAAAATAAAAAAGGAAGACAAATGGAATAGAGTGGTACGGTTTAGAATGGGAGAAGGAGTGAGATCCTGTAGATATTGGATGGATGAAGAGGACAATCTGTGCAGAGTATGTGGATACGAAATGGAGTCATGGGCACATGTGTTAGAGAGGTGTACAGGGGAGGAAGATGGACAGTTGAGTGTGGATGAGTGTGTAAGATGGATTTTGGATGGTAATGGACAGGGAGTGACGTGGATGAAAAAACTGGAAGAAGTGAGAGAAAGCAAGGGAGCAGGGCAGAGCCAAACGGGTGATCCTGTTTAAAGGAAAGTAACTAGAAAAAATTTTTAATTTTTAAATCGGTAAAAATGTATTTTATGGTAAGAGAAAACGGAAGCCCTGGAAGATCGCTCATTTGTAGAAGTTTAAGAACCAATAGTTATAATATTATTGTTATTAAAGTAAGGCGAAACATTAGAATATAAGCAGCGGTTAAGTTAGGTTAAGGATGAAATGTAAATATATGTACAGGGAGCGGAGGCCCTCAAACCCGTAAAAGGGAGAGATTAAATATACAATACAAATGGGTTTAAAGTATGAATTTTTGTGGAGAATTTGTATTTTTGGATCAAAAATCCAACTATTTTGGGGGAAAATTAAATTTTTGATTGAAAATTGAACTATTTGGTTGAAACTTTGATTATTTTTATGGAATATTTAACTATTTTGTTAAAAATGTATATTTTTGGGTTGAAAATGCATTTTTCTTGGTTTAAAAAAAAACAGTTTTGTTACAAATTCAACTCTTTTCTAAAAAATTTATTTTTTTTGGTTTCAAAATTCAACTATTTGGTTGAAAAATGTTTTTGGTTGAATTTTAATCTTTAGTTTTTGAAAATTCGACAATTTGGTTGCAAATTCAACTATTTGGGTAAAATTTTAACTATTTTGGTGAAGATTTAATTATTTTGCTCAAAATTCAACTATCTGGTTAAAAAATTTGTATTTGTATTTTTGGATCAAAAATCCAACTATTTTTGGGGGAAATTAAATTTTTTGATTGAAAGATTAACTATTTGATTGAAACTTTAATTATTTGTATGGAATATTGAACTGTTTTGTTGAAAATTTATCTTTTTGGGTAGGAAATTCAATTCTTTTTTGGTTGAAAATGAACTTTTTTCATGCAAAATCATATTCCTGTGTTGAAAAAACAATTTTTTCGTAGGAAATTTTCATTTGGTAGAAAATTCATCTTCTTAAAAAGAAACTGGTTTTACATTCACCTTCTTGGTTGAAAATTCAACTATTTGATTGAAAATTCGTCTTTTTGGGTTGAAAATTCAACTATTTGATTAACAATTGAACTATTTGATTGAATATTCAACTATTTTTGTAGAAATTCATCTTATTGAGTTGATAATTCAAATATTTCGTTGAAAATTCGTTTTTTGTTTGTTTAAGTTTTTGTTTAGTTTACTTTAATAAGTTTATTTTTAATTTAAATACAACTACACTACTTTTTATTGAAAATTTATCCTTTTTTAGTTAAAAATTTATATATTTTGTTAAAAATTTATTTTTAAAAATTGAAAATTCATTTTTTGAACTGAAAATTCATCTATTCCATTTTTTGTTAACAATTCAACCATTTGGTTGAAATTTTATTTCTTTGATTGAAAATGTCACTATTTTGTTGAAAAATAATGTTTTTCTTGTATGAAAAGTAATTTGCAAAACTGAAAATGTAACTAATTCATTTTTGGACAAAAACTTTTTTTTTTAGTTGGAAATTCAACTATTTGGTTGGAAATTCATCTTCCTGCCTGGAAATGCAACTGTTTTGTAGAAAATTTGTCTTTTTTGGTAGAAAATAGATCTTGATGAAAAATTAATCTTTTCAGTTGGAAAATTAAATTAATTGGTTAAAAATTCAACTATTTAGTAGAAAATTCAACTATTTTGTTGAAAACGCCTTTTTTTGAAAAACTCACCTCTATGGTTGAACAATTTAACTATTTTGTTTAAAAATCATATTTTGGGTTGAAAATTAAACTATTCGATTAATAATTTAACTATTTGATTGGAAATTCAACTATTTTCGTGGAAGTTAATTCGTCATGTTGATATAAATATTTTGGTTGAAAATTCAATTATTTTCTTAGAAAATTCAACTATTTTTTTTTAATTCATCTTTTTGAGTTGAAAGTCCAACTTTGGTTGAAAATGAGCTTTTTTGTTGAAAATTCATATTCTTGCGTTGAAAATACAATTTTTTTGTTGAAAATTTGTTTTTGGTAGAAAATTTATCTTCTTAAGAATAAAGTGGTTTCAAATTCATGTTCATAGTTTAAAATTCAACTTTTTTTTTGAAAATTTTTCATTTTTTGGTAGAAAGTTAATTTTGACAAAAATTCATTCTTTTGGTTGAAATTTTAATTATTTGTTTCAAAATTTCATTTTTTTTCTTTGAATATTGAAATACTTAGTCGAAAGTTGAACTACTGTTTTAAACATTCCTTTTTTTAAGATTGATCTCTTTAGTATAATAATGTAACTATTTTGTTGAAAAATCTTTTTTTTTTTGTATAAAAATAAATTTGCTAAACTGAAAATGTAACTATTTAATTTTTGGTTTAAAAATTCTTTTTTTAGATGGAAATTCAGCTATTCGAGTTTAAAAGTAATCTCTTTTCTAAAATATTCGATTTTTTAGTTGAAAATTCATGTCTTTTATTGAAAATTCATGTAATATGTTAAAAATTCATCTTTTTTGGTAGAAAATCGATCTTCTTGGTTGAAAATGTATCTGTTTTGACGAAAATTCATTTCTTTGGTAAAAATTGAACTATTTTGTTGAAAAATTATTTTTTCAAATAGAAAATTCATTTTTTTCAATGAAAATTCAACTATTTCATTTTTTGTTACAAATTCATCCATTTGGTTGAAAATTAATGTATTTTAATAAAAATTAATCTTTTTTGTTAGAAAATTAATCTCATTTTTGCTTGAAACTTTATCTTTTTTAGCAGAAAATTTGTCTTTTTACTAGAAAATTGGTCTTTTTAGTAGAAAATTCAACACTTTGGCTAAAAAAAGAATTTTTTTCTTTAAAGATGCGTTATTTTAGTTAAAAATTTATTTCTTTGGTTGAAAATTCATCTTCGTTGAAATTTAACTTTTTGTTGAAAATTCAAAATGTCTTCTAAAAAATTGATAATTTTGGCTTAAAAATTTAACTATTTGGTTAAAAAGTCAACTATTTTAATGAAAATTCATCTCTTTTGCTTGAAAGTTTAAATATTTCGTTATAAATGGAACCTTTTGGTTAAAAATTAATATATTGTTTTATTTAAAATTCAACTATCTGGCTGAAAATTCATCTTTCTTGATTTAAAATTTACTATCTTTTTGTAAATTTATCTTTGCGGGTTTAAAAGTAATCTGTTTTCTGAAATATTCGATTTTTTAGTAAAAAATTCATGTCTTTTATTGAAAATACATGTAATATGTTAAAAATTCATCTTTTTTGGTAGAAAATTAATCTCCTTTGCTGAAAATGTATCTGTTTGGATGAAAATTTATTTCTTTGGTACACAACCGAACTATTTTGTTGAAAACTTATTTTTTTAAATAGAAAGTTCAAGTATTGCATTTTTCGTTACAAATTCATACATTTAGTTGAAAATTCATGTATTTTGATAAAAATTAATCTTTTTGATAGAAAAGTAATCTCATTATTTAAAACTTTAACTTCTTAATTGAAAATATATCTCTTTGATTGAAAATTTAACTATTTTGTTGACAACTCGTTTTTCTTTTAGTTGAAAATTTATTTTTTTAACTGAAAATTTAACTTCTCCATTTTTGATTGAAACTTTATCTTTTTTAGTAGAAAATTTGTCTTTTTAGTAGAAAATTCAACACTTTGGTTGAAAATTTATTTTTTTGATTAAAGATGCATTATTTTAGTGAAAAATTTATTTATTACGTTGAAAATTCATCTTCGTTGAAATTTAAATTTTTGTTCAAAATTCAACAGTCTTCTAAAAACTTAATCTTTTTGGCTTAAAAATTTAACTATTTGGTTAAAAAATCAACTATCTTAATGAAAATTCATCTCTTTTTCTTGAAAGTTCAACTATTTCGTTATAAATGGAACCGTTTGGTTAAAAATTAATTTTTTTTAAATTTAAAATTCAACTATTTGGCTGAAAATTCATATTTCTTGATTTAAAGTTGACTTTCTTGCTGTAAATTCATATTTGCAGACTTAAAGTCAACTGTTTTCTCAAATATTCCATTTTTGAGTTAAAAATGTATATCTTTGATTGAAAATTTAACTATTTTGTTGAAAATTCTTTGTTTTGGTTTAAAATTTTTTTATTAATTTAAAAAATTACTATTCCATTTTTGATTGAAAATTTATATTTTTTTAGTAGAAAATTGATGTATTTTTTTTTCAAAATTCATCTTTTTGGTAGAAAACTAATTTCCTTGGTTGATAATTTATCTTTATGGATGAAAATTTATTTCGTTGGTAAAAAATTTGACTCTTTTTTTCAACTTTTTTTAAAATTGAAAATGCATTTTTTAAACTTAAAATTTAACTGCTGCATTTTTTGTTAAAAATTCAACGATTTGGTTGAAAATTGATTTATTTGATTGAATAAATAATTCAATAATTTTGTTGAAAATGCAATATGAATATAAGGTCTTAGGAATTTAAAGGGTTTCATATTCAATCAAATATGGTACCCATATATTAATTTTATTTAAAATAATTTAGTCCCCTATTTTCGTGAAAAATTAATCGTTGATTGAAAATGTGACGTTTTAATTTTTTATTGAAAGTTTATCTTTTTTTAGTTGAAAATTCATGTATTTGGTTAAAAATTCATCTTTCTTGTTATAAAACTAATTTTCCCTAATACTTTCCCCATTTTGAGAATATTTTTGTCTACAGTCTGTAAACTGCACAATATTTGAATTGAATAACAGGAAGCAGGGGACCATGAGCAAAGCTACCGCAGGGGTGCCAGCAAAGAAAATTGGCGCTTTTTTCAAAGTAGTAAATTTGCATATTTACGATTTAACTAATAATTATTATTGAGTTTAGATTCTAGTAAGAAACCTCATCCTAGTAAATAAATAATTATCTACCGTTATAATGTATACAATATTATCTCGGAGACCTACGCACTTAAAAGGAGAATATATTTAATTTTGATAATGTTTTGACACTTCGTGGTTCTGACATATCGAAAGAACATAACCTCAAAATCTTAACTTTTCTTATTTTTCTAAACGTTCTGAATATTCTTATCGAAAAAAGCGATTAATGAATAACTACTATAGAAATTATATTCTTCTTTATTTGAAATTTGACCAGTTTTCTTATAAATCCTTTAATTTCTAAAAAAAATTAATAAGTGAAAGGGTTTCAGAGCCCCTAAACCGGCGACCTCAAAACCTGTAAGGATTCGTGCTGTCAGAAGTACCTTTGCGAAATATCGGTGCTCCAAAACACGGTTCAAAACACCAGAAAATTGCGAATAATGGGTGTGTATGGTGAAGAAAATTGGTAAAACAATGTCAAGCATTCGTTAAAATTGATAAAATTTTGGTAAACTGGGCGGACGTAGAAAATCGGTTCTTCGTTTGTAGATATAGCTGTCAAGTCAAAATGTGGTTCGTGTGGGTTCGGTGCCAACTCACCTAGACCTGAAAGCTGTGATTGAAAGACTCGCAAGACTTTTTTAATTTTTGATAAAAATAGTTTCTTAATTAACAATTAACAACGTGTCATGAGTTAGTGTCGAAGTGACAAGTGCGAAGAAAATAGTGACAACATGACAAGTTCAATTGTTGGGGGCGGCCAGGAATCCGTCTCCAAGTTTTTCGAGACACTCCAGGCAGATCTGAAGATTCTTGCTGGTGAAACTAAAAAGAAATACCCGCAGATTAAAGAGGTACTTTTGGTATTTTCATTCCCAGTTTATTTACATTTTTGGCAAGTGTTTGTGAAAATGGAATACAAAGAGTTTTTGCGATTTGCTGATGTAAATAATTCTTTTAAGCTGTCAAAGAAGCAATATTGATATATTCTCTTTTTTTGAGATTCCGGAGTGTCTACCCCATACCTGCAAAACCTGAGATTGTAAGGGAATTTGTATGTACCTGGAAAACCCCGCAAATGTCACGGAATTTTTTTTAGAGTCAGGGAATATTTTCGAGAGCGTGCTTATTATTTTTTTAATTACAGTATTAAAGTTAATAATGATTCTTCTTTTGTAAAAATAGCTTTATATTACTGTATTTAACTATTTTAATGAAAATTCGTTTTTTTGTGTTGTTCTAAATTAATGTTTTTCAACTGAAAATTTAACTATTCTATTTTTGGTTGAAAAATGATAATTCTTGTTTGCAAATTCTAGTATCTTTTAAAACTGAAAATGTAATTATTCCATTTTTTGCATGAAAATTTATCTTTTTTAGATGAAAGTTCATGCATTTTGTTAAAAAATTAATCTTTTTTGGTAGAAAATTAATCTTCTTGGTTGAAAATTGTTCTTTTTTGATAAAAAATTATTTCTTTGGTAGAAAATTTAACTGTTTTGTTGAAAATTCGTTTTTATTTTAGTTGAAAATTTATTCTTCAACTGAAAATTTAACTATTCCAATTTTGCTTGCAAATATATATTTTTAGATGAAAGTTGTGTTTTTTTTGTTGTCGAAAATTCAATAATTCGGTTCAAAATTCATTTTTTTGGTTAAAGATTCATTATTTTAGTCACAAATTCATTTCTTTGGTTGAAAATTTAACTATTTTGTTGAAGATTATTATGTTTTAACTAAAAATTCGTGTTTGATAAAAATTCATCTATTTTTAATAGAAAATTAATCCCTTTGGTTGAAAATTCATCTTTTTGCTTGAAAATTCAAAATTTGTTTGCAACTTTTTCTCTCTCTTGTCTGAAAAATCTTTCTTATTTGAAATATCAACTACCAGAGAGATCTCTGCAACTACTACCTTTTTTGTTCAGAAATCATCTGATTTGGAATGAAAATTTAATTGGTTGAAGGTAATTTTTTAAAATTAATTCACATCTCCATCTGGTCTGAAAATACGTTAAAATTTTCTGTTAGTCTCGGATAATACAGATTCCTTGATTAATTTTTTGTTGTTAAAAATTCATTTTCTTGATTTGAACATTCACAATTGTAATTGAAGATTAATCTTTTTCTTTGCAAAATTAGATATTTCGTTGAAAATTCATTTTTTTTACTGAAATTTTAATTATTCCAGTTGAATTTCCATTATCTTCGTTAAAATTTCATCTCTTTGAATAAACACTAATTATTTTAACTAAAAATTTAACTATTTAATTTTTGGTTAAAAATTCTTTTTTTGGTAGAAATTAATCTTCTCGGTTTAAAATTCAATTATTATAGTTGAAGATTCATTATTTTAGCCGGAAATTAATCAGTTTGAAAGTTATTTTTTTTAAGCTGGAAATGTTACTATTCCAATTGAATATTCCATTATTTTATTTGAAAATTCACCTCTTTGGTTGAACTTTTTTTTTCAACTGATAATTTAATATTCAATTTTTGGTTTACAATTTATCTTTTTTAGTTGAAAATTTATTTATTTTGTTGAAAAGTTGTCTTTTTTGGTAGAAATTAATCTTCTTGGTTAAAAATTCATCTGTTTTGTTGAAAATTCAATTATTCTAGTTAAAGATTCATCATTTTAGTTCAAAATTCATCAGTTTGGTTGAAATTATTTTTTTTTTAAACTTAAAATGTAAGATTTGAAATGAAACATCATTTTAGTTGAAAATTCATCTCTTTGATTGAACAATAATTTTCTTAATTTATAATTTAACCATTTAATTTTTGGTTAACAATTGATCTTTTTCAGCTGAAAATTGATCTTTTTGGGTTGAAAATCCAACTATTTCCGTTAAAGGTTCATCATTTTAGTAGAAAATTGATCAGTTTGTTTGAAAATTAATTTTTTTAACAGAAAATTGATCTAATCCATTTTTGGTTGAAAATTTATCTTTTTTAGTTCAAAATTCAACCATTTGGTTAAAAATTTGACTTTTTTAGTTGAACATTTAACTATGTCGTTGAAAATGCATTTATTTTGTTGAAAAGTCGTCTTTTTTGGTAGAAAATTAATCATTTTCTTTAAAAATTAATCGTCTTGTTCGAAAATTCATCTTTTTGGTTAAAAGAAAAGTACTTTGTTGAAAGTTAAACTCTTTTGTAATATAATTCGTCTAATTCTTTCTAAACTAAACATATTAATTGAATCCCTAGAAACTGAAAAAAAAATTGTATAATAAACTCGCGAAACTGTATACATATTTCCAGGCGATTGTTTTAAAAAATGCCAAATGTTTGAATGGCCCCGTACTATAAAAAATTATACATACTTGGAAAAAACCTGGAATTGTTAGAGAATTTTTTTCCAGGTTTTGAGTAGACACTCTGGACTCCTTCATAGGAATTTAATTTATTATTTGAAGTTATTAAATATTGGGTTTAATATTCGAAATAATTGTATTGAATATGGGTAGCTCAATACAAGTTTTTCTGATGAAAAGCTATTTTTTTTAAATTTTATCCACTTTTATATGAGAATATTATAATAGTAATATAATTTTTTAATATTTCAGTCATGCGAGGAGGGAATCGGGAAGTTGAGGTCTGCTTCCGGTAACCCAGGAACCCAGATATATTACGTCGTGAATCAAATTTTATATCCCTTGGTTCAAGGTTGCGAGAGCAAAGATGTAAAAATAATCAAGGTTCGAGAATCATAAGTTATCAGGGTTGCTACAGGTCAGGGAATTCCGAAAGTCAGGGAATGTTGGGGAAAACCTGAAAGAGTCAGGAAATTTTCGACAAACTAAAGTTGAAGTTAATTTTATTATTTTGTTGAAAATTATTCAATTTTTTTAGAAAGTCATTACAGGTTTTTTATTTAAAAATTAACTTTTTTGTTAAAAATTCATATTTTTCGTTATAATTCAACTATTTGGTTGAAAATTAACTGTTTCATTTAAAATTCATATTTTCGATTTTTAAATTCAACTGCTTTGTAGAAAATTCGTCTTTTTGCCAAGAAAATTCAACATTTGGATGAAATTTTTTTTCTTTGTTGACTGAAAAATCTTTCTTGGTTGAATATTCAATTTTGTTGTAGAAAATTCGTCTTTCTGGTTTAAAAATAATTCTCTTATCATAAAATTTTCATATTTTTTGGTCAAAAATGCAACTGTCTGGTTGAAAATTAAAGTGTTTTGCTTGAGGATTTAACTATATTTTGTTGAAAATTAATATTTTTTGGTTGAATTCAGCTTTTTTAGTTAAAATATGAACTATTACATTTTTCGTGTAGAATTCATTTTTTTTATTTGAAAATGCAACTACTTATTTGAAGGTGGAACTAATTTGTTATAAATTCACTTTTTTGGTTGATGGTTCATCATTTTTTGGTTCCAAATTTAACTATTTTATTGAAAATTATTTTTTTGTTTGAATTTTTTTTTAACTGTATCTTTAGTAGTTTCATGTTAGGTTGAAAATTTATATTCTTTAGTTAAAAATTCAGCTATTTGACTGAAAATTCATGTAATTTGTTTGAAAATTGTTTTTTTTTGTTTGTTAAAAATTAATTTTTTAACTGAAATTATAACTAATCGATTGTTGGTTGACGTTTGATCTTTTTTAGTTAAAAATTCGTATATTTTGTTGAAAATGTGTCTTCTTTGGTAGAAAGCTAATCTTCTTGGTTAAAAAACCATCGTTTCGGTCGAAAATTAAACTATTTGGTTACAAATTTATTTTTTTTCGGTTGATGATTCATATATTTAGTTAAAAAATCATTTAATCGTTTAAATTTAAAACTATTTGTTAATCGTTTAAACTATTAAGTTGAAAATTGATGTATTTTCTTAAAAATTTATCTTTCTTGGTAGAAAATCAATCTTCTTGTTTGTAAATGTATCTTTTTGGTTGAAAATTTATTTCTTTGGTAGAAAATTGAACTATTTTGTTGAAAATTAATTTTGTTAACTGAAAATTTAATTATTCTATTTTTGGCTGAAAATACACCTTTTTTGTTGAAAGTGCAACCACTTTTTTGAAAATTCATGTATTTTGTTGAAAATTCAGCTTTTTTAGTGGAAAAGTAATCTCATTAATTGAAACTTTATACTTTTGGTTGAAAATTGATTTCTTTGGTTGGAAATTCAACTATTTTGTGTATAAATTTATCTTTTTTAGTTGAAAATTTGCCTTTTTTGATACAAAGTTGATCTTTTTGGTTAAAGATTCATCATTTTAGTTCAAAATTAATTTCTTTGGTTGAAAATTTAACTAATTTGTGGAAAATTCATTAAAATTTTTTTTTCCTAACTGTTAATTTAACTATTCCACTTTTGGTTGAAAATTGATCTTTTTCATTCGAAAATTTGTCTTTTTTGTAGAAAATTCAACAATCTTATACAAAATTTATTTTTTTTGGTTAACGATTCATCATTGCGTTTAAAAAATCATTTCTTTGGTTTAAAATTTAACTATTGTGTTAACAAGTGTTTTTTTCTGGTTGAAAATTATTTTTTGAACTGAAAATGTATGTTTTTTGATATAAATCCATCTTTTTTGGTATAAAAGTAATCGCATTAGTTGGCATTTCATCCTTTGGTTGAAATTTCAACTATTTTGTTAAAAATTTATCTTTTTTAGTTGAAAATTTGTTGTTTTTGGTAGAAAATTGATCTTTTTGGTTAAAGATTCATCATTTTAGTTAAAAATTAATTTCTTAGGTTGAAAATTGGCCTAATTTGTTGAAAATTCGTTTTTTGTGGTCAAAATTTATTTTTTAAACTGAAAATGTAACTATTCCATGTTTGCTTCCAAGTTTATCTTTTTAGTTGAAATTAATTTATTTGGTTAAAAATTCGTCTCTCTTGGGTTGAAAATGTAACTGTTTTGTTAAAAATTCATTGTTTTTTGTTGAAAATGATTATTTTTCAACTGATAATTTAACTATTCTATTTTTAGTTCAAATTTATCTTTTTTGTTTGAAAAGTTGTCTTATCTGTAGACAATTTAAGAATTTGGTACAATTTTGTTGTTGTTAAATATTCATGATTTGGTAGAAAATTCATCTTTTCGTTAAAAATTCATTTCTATGGTTGAAAATGCACCTATTTTGTTGAAAATTCATTTTTTTTTGTGGTTTAATTTTTTTTCAACTGAAAATGTAACTATTTTATTTTTGCTTTTAAAATTGATCTTTTT
The DNA here is from genome assembly GCA_932195095.1 of Andricus curvator. Lineage (NCBI taxonomy): Eukaryota > Metazoa > Arthropoda > Insecta > Hymenoptera > Cynipidae > Andricus > Andricus curvator. Next base: position 152,227 of record CAKNYM010043778.1, on the reverse strand, counting down.
AGTTGAAAAATATTTATTTTGTTGAAAAATCGTCTTTTTTGGGTTCAAAATTCAATTCTTTTGGTAAAAAGTTCATTTTCTTGGGTTGAAAGTCGTCTTTAAGATAAATTTATAAATAAATAAATAATAAAATATATAAAGTAAAAAATTCGTCATGGAAAAATCAGGGAATTTCGAAATTGGGATTTTGTAGCAACCCTGATTATGGATACACCCATAAGAAGAAAAATTGTTTTGAGATTAAAGCTGTGATTTCTTTTTTAGTTTTGCTTGGGAGTGATGCAAAGATTGATAACACAACAAGCAGTGGATCAAAAAGGTGCACGTTATATCACAGATGCGCTTTGGATGTTGATGGAAGCCGGCACAGAGGAAGTGAAAGTTCTACAAACAGTCACATTGTTACTCACAAGTAACACTCTTGTCCATGGAGAAACGCTTTCAAGGGTAACATCCATTGTTCTCGCTTAAAATATGTCTCTGATGCTTTTATTCAATAGAGCAGGCCTATTTTCTTACTATTTTTAAAAAAATGGCACTAAAGACACTATTTTCTTACGATTGAGAAAATCAATAACGTACCGGAAAATTGTCTCAATGGCTGATTAGGGACCATAAATTATGTAAAGTTTGTTTCTGAAATTTTGAACCATGTACCCCCCTTTTTTAGGGTCCGTAAATTTTTACCTCCTTCCCCCCATCTTACGTAATTTTTTCCGAAAATTTTCATTCTAAATCAAAAACAGTTTAATTGAACCGAAAAGAATTGTAAGAAGCCACAAGCAAGAAGAGTCGAAAAGGACTAACTTCCAATTAAAAAGCTGAATTTTCAACCAAAGAAATGAATTTTTAACTAAATTGATGAATCTTCAACCAAAAAGATGAATTTTCTACCAAAAGGATACATTATCAACTAAAAAAGATCAATTTTTAACTAAAGAAATAAATTTTCAACAAAAAGATAAATTTTTAACTAAAGAAATAAAGTTTTCAATCAAAAAGGTGAAGTTTCATCTAATGAGATTACTTTTATACCAAAAAAGATTAATTTTTATCAAAATACATGAATTTTCAATCAAAAAGATTAATTTTCTAACAAAAAGTTAAATTTCCAACTAAAAAACATAAATTTTCAGTAAAAAATGGAATAATTACATTTTCAGTTTAGAAAAACAATTTTTAAACGAAAAAAAATAACGAATTTTCAACAAAATAGTTAAATTTTGAACCAATTAAATGAATTTTTAACTAAAATTATGTCTTCGACCAAAAATATGATTTTCTACCAAAAAAAGACAAATTTACAATTAAAAAAGATAATATTTCAACAAAATAGTTAAATTTTTAATCAAAAAAATTAATTTTCAACTAAAATTATGTGTCTTCAACCAAAAATATGAATTTTTACCAAGAAAAGACGAATTTACAACTAAAAAAGAGAATTTTTCAACAAAGTATTTAAATTTTCAGTCAAAGAAACAAATTTATAACCAGAAAGATGAAGTTTCAACTAATGAATTACTTTTCTACAAAAAAGATAAATTTTTATCAAAATATATTCATTTTAAACCAAAGAAATGAGTTATTAACTAAAATGATAATTGTTAAAAAAAAAAAAAGAATTATGAATCTAATTGTTGAATTTTCAACCACAAAGATTAATTTTATATCAAATAAGACAAATTTTCAACTAAAAAACATAAACCTTTAACACAATAGTTAAATTTCCAACCAAAGATTTGAATTATTAACTAAAATTATAAATCTTTAACAAACAAAAAAATGTATTTTGAATAAGATTGTTGAATTTTCAACCATAAAGGTTAATTTTTAACCAAAAAGGACAAATTTTCGACTAAAAAACATAAATTTTCAACCAAAAATGGAATAGTTCCATTTTCAGTTTAAAAAAATTCAACAAAAAAAAGAACTAATTTTCAGCCAAAGAAATGAATTTTTAACTAAAATGATGAATCTTTAACCAAAAGAAAATGAATTTTGAATCAAATTGTTAAATTTTCAACCATAAAAATGAATTTTCTACCAAAAAAGACAAATTTTAACTAAAAAACATCCATTTTCAACCATAAATGGAACAGTTACATTTTCAGTGTAAAAAAAAATAATTTCCAACTAAAATGATGAATCTTTAGCCATAATATAGATTAATTTTCTACCAAAAAAAAAAAAAAGAATTTTCATCTTAAAAACGTAAATTTTCCACCAGAAATGCCAAAAAAAAGAAGGAATTTTGAACCAAAAAAATGAAGTTTTAACTAAAATGATGAATTTTTAACGAAAAATATGGATTTTCTACAAAAGAAAAGAAATTTTGAACTAAAACAACTAAATTTTTAACAAAATAGTTAAATTATCAACCAAAAAGATCATGTTTCAACTAATGAGATTATTTTTCTTCCAAAAAGACGAATTTTCAACAAATTACGTACATTTTCAACTAAATAGTTTGAACAATGAATGTGAAGTAGTTAAATTTTCAGCAACAAAAAAATTATGTGTTGGTCAAGAAAGAAAAAAATTTACAAATTGTTGAATCTTCAATTAAGAAGATTAATTTTCTGCCAAACAGTTGCATTTTTAACCAAAAAATTGATTTTTTTTACCAAAAAGCCGAATTTTCAACAAAATAGATCAATTTTTAACCAAACTTTTTAAATTTTCCACCAAATTGTTGAATTTTTATGTAAAAAATACGAGTTTTCTACAAAACAGTTGAATTTTCAACAAAAAATGTAATTTTCAACCGAAACAGATTGTCAACCAGGTAGTTGCATTTTTGACCAAAAAAGTGAAATTTTTATACAAGATCAATTTTCAAACCAAAAAGATAAATGTTCAACAAAATAGTTGAAAAAAACAGTGGAATTTTCAACCATGAAGTATGACTTTTTAACAAAATTGTTAAATTTCCAACAAAATAATTTAATTTCGAACCAAATAATTTAATTTCGAACCAAATAATAAAACTTTTGACCAAAAATGATGAATTTTAAACAAAAAATGTAATACTAGTAGACTTTTCAACCGAAAAGAATCAACTTTGAACCAAAAATGGTTAGATTTTCTTACTGGGTTCTATTAATTTAGTTCGAATTTAAGTGGAAAAGCGAGAAAAATAGAATTTTGAACGGTTTGAAGGGAATAAACATTTTTAAACAAATTTTAAATTATTTTTTTGCTGGAAAATTAATTTTAAGTGAAAATTGTAAAATGTTTCAAATAATTTTCTAAAATTTCGAAAGAGAATGTAGAAAATTATAAAGAAATTTTTTTAATTTTGCAAGATTTCAAAATTGTTGAAAAAATTCATGTAAGTTTTAGAGATATTAAAAGTTTTAAAAAGATACATAAATAATTGAAAACTTGAAAAGATTTCAAAATTTGTTTAACAAAATGTAAATTTTTGAAGATTTCGAATTAAAATTTCGAAGCTTTTTAAGAATTTGGAAATTTTTCAAGAAAATAAACAACTTTTCTTAAAATTCCAGGGAAAATTTTTAATGATTTTAAATTTTTTTAAATTAATTTTTATAGAAAATGTAAAAAGACGTCAAGAAGTTTCAAAAGATTTCTAAAAAAGTCGAAGAAAATCTGGAAGATTTTGAAGACATTTATTTAATTTTTCAAGATTTTTCAAAGGGTTATGAATAATTCGAGTTAGTTTAAAAGATTTTTGAAAATTCATGTCAGTAGAAATCTAATATTTTTCTGTTAAAAATGTAATTCTAAATGTAACTGTAACTGTTTGGTTGAAAATTCGCCTTTTTTGGTCGATTGCAACTCTTTTTAATTAAAAATAAAATCATGAATTACACAAAATCAATTACATTTGTCGTTTAGAATTTATATTTCTTGGTTGAAATTTTACTATTTTGTTGAAAATTCGTTTTTTTTTTTGGTCGAATTCAACTTTTTTGGTTTAAAATTAAAATCTGTTTTGATTGAAATATCAACTAATTACATTTTTCGTTGGAAATTCATATTTTTTGAAAAATAATAATTTTCTTGGTTGAAAATTAAATTGTTTTGGTCAAGGATTTAACTGTTTTGTTGAAAATTCGTCTTTTTGGATGAATTCAACTGGTTTTGATTTGAATATCAACTATTACATTTTTGGTTGAGTATTCATCCTTTTTGATTGAAAATTCAACTACTAACAGTTGAACTACTTAGTTAAAAATTCCTTTTTTTTCTTTGTTGAGGATTCATCATTTTAGTTGAAAATTCATCTGTTTGGTTGAAAATGTGACTATTCCATTGAAAATTCGTCTTTATTTGTGAGAAAAAAGTAATCTTCCCGATAGAAACTGTTTTATAGAAAATTCGTCTCTTTTGGTGAAAATTAATTCGTTTTGGTTGAGAATTCAACTGACTCGTTAAAATTTCGTCTTTATTGAATGAGTTCAACTGTTTTTTATCTAAAATTAAAATATTTTATGGTTGAAATTTCAACTCTTTGGTTGAAGATTAACTTTTTTGTTTTAATTTTTATTACATTAAAATAAACTATTACGCTTTCATCAGTTTGCAAATAAATAAATGAATAATTAACTAAGAAAAATGAAAAATAGACCTGGAGGAAGCAGATAAATGGCCCTGAATTTATAATCATCCGCCTGTTAGACACCTTGATAATGCAGTTTATTCGAAAATAACTTATAATTAAATTTCAGAATCTAGTCTTGTGCTTCCGTTTGCACTTTACAAAAGACTCGACAACCATCAACACAGCCGGGGCAACTGTGAGGCAGTTGGTCTCATTAGTTTTTGAAAGAGTCGTTGCAGAAGATGAAGAAAATTCTGAGCAACGTTCGTCCGAAGAAGTTAATTTAGAAGAGTTAAAGACGCCCACGAATCAACCACCACAGGGTCTCGGTCCTTGTGCTGCTGATGCTTATCTAATGTTCCAGGATTTAGTCCAGTTAGTAAATGCAGATCAGCCTTATTGGTTGATTGGAATTACGGAAATGACACGGACTTTTGGGCTTGAATTACTCGAATCCGTTTTAACTAATTTCTCTTCCGTGTTTTTTAAGGTACCTCATTAAATCAAAGAGATTTAGGATGAAAATATTCTACCAATTGTCAAAATTGTACTATTATTTTCCAGCATCCGGAGTTTAGTTTTCTTCTGAAGGAACGAGTCTGTGCTCTGGTGATCAAATTATTCTCCCCTAACATTAAGTATCGAAATTCAGTACCAGCATCGATTCAACAAGCGACGCCTCTCGATAAACCTTATTTCCCGATCAGCATGAGACTCTTGAGAGTGGTTTCTATATTGGTGCAAAAATATCATTCATTGCTTGTAAGTCTTGATGATTCTTTACTTACCTTTTGTTACTAATTGCAGGCCTCACAGACCGGCCCCTATATCCCCTATTGTACCCTATTGTTTCCCTAAAGTTTTTCTCAAATCACTTTTTAGTTATTTTTTGAAATATTTCAGGGTATTTTTAAAGATTCCGAAAAATTTTGAATAGATTTCAATAACCTGAAGGTAGTTTCAAGATTTAAAGGTATTTTTAAAAATTCTAAGGAATTTTCAAGGGCTTTTAAAAGCTTCAAGGGATTTCAAGAGATTTCAAAGAATTTTCAATATTTTAGCGGATTTAAAAAAATTCCAAGGAATTCTACTATTATTATTATTAATTTGAAGGGATTTCAAAGCGCTTGAAATATTTTAGGATAAAGAATTTTCTAAAATTTCGGAAGAAATGGAACGATTTTACAGGACCTGTAAGGTTTAAAGATATTTTAAAAGATTTCTTGGTATTTTATAAGGTTTCCGACGTTTTCAATTATTGTAAGGGTTTTTCAAAGCTCTCAAGGTATTTTAATAAATTTTCCAGTACTTTAGGAAATATCATCAAATTTCATAGAATGTCACGAGATTTCATCATATTTTAGTGGATTTTAAAGAATTTACTCACGAGAAGTGCGGTATTTCGTAGGGTTTCAAAGATTTGAAGAGATTTGAATTTATTTTTTGGAATTCACCCTGAATTCTTATCAATTTATCCTGAAATCTTTTAATTCTTTAGAATTCTTTTGAATTTTCTGATTTTTCTTCAATTATTCTAAATTTACTAAATTCTACTTAATTCAATGGATTAACTTTTTTTTTTATTTGTGTTTACTTGATCCTGAGTATCAATTGATAAAATGATCAAAGTATTTGAAATATTTTAAGGTATTTTTTCAAATACAATATTTAAGGGTATTGTAAAAGATTTCCAGGCGTTTTCAAGGGCTTTAAAAAGTTTTAAGGAATTTCAAAAGATATTAACAGATTTTTAATATTTTAAGAATTTTTAAAAGATTGCCAGAAATTTTTTATTTATTTCAACAGTTTGAAGGGATTTCAAAGACTTTAAAATATTTTAGGGTATTTTAAAAGATTTCAATGCATTTTCAAGAGGTTTAAACAATTTTAAGGGCTTTTAAAAATTTGCATGCGGTTTTGAAGAATTTCCTAGAGTTTCGGAAGATATGGAAGAATTTTACAGGACCTGTAAGGTTATAGGATATTTTAAAGGATTCTAAGGGATTTTATAAGATTTTCGAAGATTGCAATGACTTTTTGACATTTTAAGAGCTCTGAAGGTATTTTAATAAATTTTCCAGCATTTCACAAAGTATCATCAGATTTTATGTAATTTCATCATGGATTTCGAAGAATTTATTCACAAGAAGTGAGGGATCTCGTAGGGTTTGAAAGATATCAAGAGATTTTCAAATATTTTTTGCAATTCATTTGGACTTCGCTCTGAATTATTATTAGTTTATCCTGAATTATTTTAAATTCTTTTGAATTCTTCTAAATTCACTCAATTCTACTCAATTCAGTGGGTTTTAAAAAAGATTTGGTTTAATTCATCTTGAAGTATTTAAAACTCACCTTAAATTCTTTTAAATTCTCTTTAAGCTTTCTGAACTCATTTCACACTTACTCAATTCAATGCATATTTTCATATTCTTGAATTCTCTCTAAATTCACTCAAATTTTATTGTAATCAATCGAATTTCTTTTATTTAAAATTTGTTTTCCAATTCATTTGAATTGTTTGGTAGTCATTAGTCACTTTTTTGGTTAGAAATTAATGGGGTATCAAAGATTTGATGAGATTTGAAATTATTTTTTTGAAATTCACCCTGAATTCTTGTTAATTTACCCTGAATTATTTTAAATTCTTTGGAATTCTCTTTAATTTTTGTAATTTACTTAAATTCTTCTCAATTTACTCAATTCTACCTGTCAATTCTATCAGTGGATTTTGTTGAATTTTTAAAAGTTTTTATTTAATTGGTCCTGAAGTTTTTTACCCTCACCTTGAAATCTTAGGCATTTTATTAAATTCTTTTGAATTCCCTCGAATTTTTCTAAGCTCATTTCAAAGTTACTGAATTCAATGAAGTTTTTTCATATTTTTGAATTGTTTTCAATTCATTTGAAAACATCTATTCTAATTTTTCGGAAATCAATGGAATTTTTGGTTTAAAATTGTTTTCCAATTGATTTGAATTTTTTAAAATTTAACATGAATTGTTTTGAAGTCTTATGAATTTATCCTGAATTTGTTACCCTTTGAGCGCGAAAAAAGTACCTATGAGCGCGACAAAAAGTACCGTTTCGTCCCTATATTTTATCCCATGGGTACTGTGAGGCCTGTAATTGTGAATTTAATTATATTTATTATATTTAATTATATATTTTTGTTCTGTCTTTTAGGTAACGGAATGTGAAATCTTTCTTTCCCTGATCGTCAAGTTTTTGGATCCTGACAAGCCAGTTTGGCAACGAGCTTTGGCATTGGAAGTTCTGCACAAAATGACAGTGCAGTCTGATTTGCTTACGAGTTTTTGCAACTGCTATGATCTTAAACCACACGCAACAAATATATTTCAAGATATTGTTAATAGTTTGGGTGCTTATGTACACAGTCTTTTTGTCAATCCGCACATGGTTGGTCCTGCCAGTATGGGTAAGTTTAAAATAATTTCAATTTGTAGACTGACAGAGAAAAAATAAGTTTTATACCAGGGTGACCAATAAAAATCAGAATTTTTGTATTCTGCAAAGGCTACCCTATTTCTTATTTATTCGGCAAGAAGCTCTAAATTTTATGAACATAACATTTTTTTAAGATATTGTAATTTCATTAGAATTAATTGTCTGAAATGAACCCTAAACATTTTTTTTCTGGAATAGTATGCACAGGATTTTTTCTGCAAGAAATTTTTTTTGAATTTCTAATTACACAAAAAATGCATATTTTGTATATATATATTTATTTATTTATTTGATTTCGTGACCAAAATTTACTAATGTGTGTTACTAATGTAACCAATGTTCTTTTGAATTCAAGAAAGTCGATGAAATTTGTATGAATTCCACGTGAATTAAAACGAATTCAGGATAAATTCAGAGTGAATTCAAAACAATGCAAGTAAAATTCAAGAGAATTTAAATGAATTGAAAAAAATTCCATTGCTTTTAATACAAAGATAGTGCATTTAGAAGAATTCAAGGAAATTCAGAAGACTTTGATTAAATTCATAAGAATGTGAGCGAATTAAACGTAATTTAAAATATCATAAATTTTCATTGAATTGAGTAAAATGGGAGTGAACAGGATGCAGGGAAAATTCAACGAAATTGAAGTGAATTGAAAAAAACCATAAAAAGCAATGAATTGATTAAAATTTTAGTGAATTTGGAGAAAGTTTAGGCAACGAGAAGAATTCAATGAAATTCATGAAAATTCAAGGTGAATTAGAAAAAACTTTAAGTGAATTGAAAAGATTTAAATAATATTAACAATATTCCTTGAATTCACTAAGTTTGGAGTGAATTTATAAAAATTCAAGGGCATTCAAAAGAATTTGATGAAGTTCCTAAGAATTCAAGGTGATTTTAAAAGACTTCAGGGTGAAGTAAAAAAAACGATTTAAAAAAATCCATTGAATTGAGTAGAATTGAGTGAATTTAGAAGAATTCAGGAGAAATTAATGAGAATCCAGGGTGAATTCCAAATGAATTCAAATCAATTGAAAAAAGTTTGAAAAATCGAAAATATTTAATAAATTTCAGTAACAATGGAGTGAGGTTAGAAGAATTTAAGGCAATTAAAGAGAATTCGATGAAATTGAAGCGAGTTCAAGGTGAATCAAAAAAAATTCAGAACAAATTCATAAAAATTCAAATTGAAATCAAACAATGCATGTAAAATTCAAAAGAATTTAAATGATTTGAATTTTTTTTTGAATCCATTGATTTCATTAAAATAATAGTGAATTTAGAAGAATTCAAGGAAATTCAGAAGACTGATTAAATTCATAAGAATTTGAGCGAATTAAACGTAATTTAAAAAATCATAAATTTTCATTGAATTGAGTAAAATGGGAGTGAAAAATTCAGGGAAAATTCAATGGAATTGAAGCGAATTGCACAAAAAAAACATTACAAAAAAATAAATTAATTCATTAATTAAAATTTGAGTGAATTTAGAGAAATTTCAGGAAATAAGAAGAATTCGTTAAAATGCATACAAATTCCAGGGTGAATTAAAAAAAATGTAAGTGAATTGAAAACAATTTAAAAATATTTAAAAAATGCATTGAATTCATTAAGTTTGGAGTAAATTTAGAAAAATGCAAGGAAATTTAAAAGAATTTGATGAAATGCCTAAGAATTCAAAGTGATTTTTAAATAACTCAATTTGAAGTAAAAAAACTAAAAAAAAATCCATTGAATGGGATGGAATTGAGTGAATTTAGAAGAATTCGTTTCATTTTACAAGAATTCAAGATAAATTAATGAGAATTTAGGATAAGTTTATGAGAATTCAGGATAAATTCAGGGTGAATTTAAAACGAATTCAAATGAATAGCAAAAAATTTTTTAAATCCAAGATATTTTATCGATTTCAGTAAACCTGGAATTAATTTAGAAGAATTTAAGAGAATTCAAGACAATTCGATGTGATTGTTGCGAATTCAAGGTGAATTTAAACAAATTCATAAAAATTCAAAGTGAATTCAAACAATGCATGTAAAATTCAAAAGAATTTAAATTAATTGGATTTTTTTAAATCCATTGATTGCAGTAAAATAATAGTAAATTTAGAAGAGTTCAAGGAAATTCAGAAGACTTTGGTTAAATTCATAAGAATTTGAGTGAATTAAACGTAATTTAAAAAATCATAAATTTTCATTGAATTGAGTAAAATGGGAGTGAAAAATTCAGGGCAAATTAAACGGAATTGAAGCGAATTAAAAAAAAACATTACAGAAGAATAAATTAATTAAAATTTGAGTGAATTTAGAGGAATTTAAGGAAATGAGAAGAATTCTTTAAAATGCATAAAAATTCAAGGTGAATTACAAAAATGTAAGTGAATTGAAAACAATTAAACAATATTTTAAAAATTCATTGAATTCATTAAGTTTGGAGTGAATTTAGAAAAATGGAAGGAAATTTAAAAGAATTTGATGGAATGCCTAAGAATTCAAAGCGATTTTAAAATACCTCAGGGTGAAGTAAAAAACTAAAAAAAAATCAATTGAATTGGATAGAATTGAGTGAATTTAGAAGAATTCATTTCAATTTACAAGAATTCAAGATAAATTAATGAGAATTCAGGGTGAATTCCAAACGAATTCAAATGAATTGCAAAAAATTTTAAAAATCCAAGATATTTTATCGATTTCAGCAAATCTGGAATGAATTTAGAAGAATTTCAGAGAATTCAAGACAATTCGATGTGATTGATATGAATCCAAGGTAAATTTTAATGAAATCAGGATAAATTCATAAGAATTCAGAATGAATTTAAAACAATTCAAGTAAATTTTAAAAGAATTCGAATGAATTTGAAAAAGATCCACAAAATTTCATTGAATCAATGAGGGTCAAAAGTCGAATGGGAGTGAATTTAGAAGAATTCAAGGGAATCCAGGAGATTATGATGAAATGCGTAAGAATTTGAGTGAATTGAACGAAATTTGAAAAATAAAATTTACGTGAATTGAAAACAACTTTAGAAAAACGAATAAAATAACAATAAATTAATTAAAATTCGAGTCAATTTAGATGAATTTAATGGAGGTGAGAAGAATTTAGTGAAATGCATACAAATTAAAAGGGGAATTAAAAAAAATTAAATGATTTGAAAACAATAAAATTCATTGAATTCAATAATTTTGGAGTGAATTTAGAGAAATTTAAGAGAATTCAAAAGAATTTTTTAAAATCCCTAAGAATCCAAGGTGAGTTTCAAAGACTTCAGGGTGAAGTAACACAAATTTTTAAACCCCCAAAAAATTAATTCAATTGAGTAGAATTGAGTGAATTTAAAAGAGTTCATTTTAATATAAAAGAATTCAGGATAATAAATAAGAATTCAGGTTGAATTCCAAATGAATTAAAATGAATTGCAAAAAATGTAAAAGACCCAAAGTATTCAATTGATTTTAATAAAACTGGAGTGAGTCTAGAAGAATTTAAGGGAATTCAAGAGAATTCGATGAAAATCATACGAATTCAAGGTGAATTTAAACGAATTCAGGATAAATTCATAAGAATTTAGAGTGAATGTAAAACAATTTAAGTGAATTGCAAAGGAATTCTAATGAATTGGAAAAAAGTCCAAAAATTTTCATTGATTTGAGTGAATTTAGAAAAATTCAAAAGAATTTGATGAAATGCCTAATAATTCAAGGTGAATTTAAAAGACTTCAGGGTGAAATGAAAAAAAAAATAAAAAAGAACAAAAAAATCCATTTAACTGAGGATAATTGAGTCAGTTTAGAAGAATTATTCAATTGAATTCAATAGAATTCAGAATAAATTAATAAGAATTCAGGAAGAATTAAGAATTCATTCAGTTGTGCGAAGTAATCGGTTTATCATCGAAATTTATATTGATTAAGAATTCAGGGCGAATTCCACATGAATTCAAACGAATTCCACATGAATTCAAACGAATTCCAATAAAATAAAAAATATTTAATTGATTTCAGGAAAAGTGAAGTGAATCTAGAATAATTTAAGGAAATTCAATAGAATTCGATGAGATTGATACGAATCCAATATGATAAATGGCGATTTAAAAATAATTCAAGTGAATCCATAAAAATGTTAAAATCTAAAAAAAATTCCATTCAATTCTGATAAATTAATGAGAGTGAATAGAAATCTGATAAAATTCATAGGAACTTAAAAGACTTGAGGATGAATTAAACAATTTTTAATCCAAGAATGCAGGGTGAATTAAAAAGAATTCAAAGGTCCCTAAAGTTATATTTTCATTTTAAAAAGTGACTATAGTGATATTATTCAAAAAAGTGATGAAATCTTACATCATTTTCAAGTAAATGCTAGCCAAAAATACATTTTAAAGTACTGTAAGAGGCTTTGAACTGTAAAAATGTGTATTTTTTGTGTCTTTTCGGAATTTTTCCAGGGGAAAAATGTTTAGGGCCATTCCAGACCATTAATTGTAGTGAAATAAAAAAATTTCGCATTCTAAGCTCGACAATATTAAAAAAAAAATTTTTTTCATGAAACTTATGGCTTATTCCTCAATAAATTACAGATACTTTCTAGGGCTGAAAGATTTTTTTTGCCTTTAGTTTTTTTTTCATATCTGAAACTTAGAAAACTTATTTTCAGATCTTAAGCGGCCTAGCGGAACCGCTAAGCATTTTTTTTATAAGAAAATTAACGGCATTATTTTTTTGCCAAATGGAAGAAATCGAGGGGCTAGCGTTTGCAACATTTAAAAATTCGAATTTTTATTGGGTACCTATTTATCACCTTTTTTTAGGATTTAAATATCTTGGGTTTTTATTTACCAGCTGATTTGTTAATTAATGATAAATGTATGATTATTGTTTATCTAAAGATACTCAAGTTCACGAATCTCATAACTTCCTTTGGATAGGATCAACAACTCCTGCTGCACAATCAACCGCACCTGCTCTTTTAGCTGGCATGCCGATCGGTCCTGGAGTTTCTCCTCAACCTGGTTTTTATTCAAGAGGAATCTGGTTACCAGTTGTGGTCACTTTTCCAAGTGGACAAGCCAAGTCAACATAGTAAATATCAAAAAATTATTTCTTATCGTTTTGTTCAAGTACAGACTTCACAATCTTTCCTCTATTCCCCTCTTTTCCCCCTTTTTAATGAATTCCTCTTTTATTTCTTCTATTTTCAAGAAACTTCTCATTTTTCTCGTTTTCTCGCTTAAATGCGAACTGAATTAATGGAACCCATTAAGAAAATTCAACCATTTTTCGTTAAAAGTTAATTCTTTTTAATTAAAAAGTTTGCTATTATATTTTTGGCTTAGAATCATCTCTTCTGGTCCATACTTTTACAATTAGGTTGAAAATTTAATTAGTTTTTTGTCTTTTAACATTATTTTTTAAATTAAAAATTTAATAATGTACTCCATTTTCAGTTAAAAATTGATCGTTTTTTGTTTAAAATTCAACTTATTAATTTTCAATTGAGAATTCATATTTGTTGGTTGAAAATTCAACCAATTAATTATTCAGTGAAAATTCTTTTTTTTTTGTTGTTGAAAATTCATCTTTTTTGCTTGAAAATTCAACTACTTGGTTGAAATTAATTTTATTGGTTGAAAACATAACTATTTTTTTGCAAATTCGTTTCTTTTTTTTTTAATCATTTTTTTTTTAACTGAAAATTTAACCACACCATTTCTTGTTAAAAATTGATCGTTTTTAGTTGAAAATTGAACTATTTGATTATACATTTCTGTATTTTGCTGCAACTTTGTATTTTGTGGTAGAATATTAATCTTCCTGGTGCCTAATTCACCTTTTGGGATTAAAATTTATTTCTTTGAACTACTTGGTTGAAAGCTAACTACTTCGTTAAAATTAATTTTATTGGTTGATAATTTCAATATTTTTTTGAATATTTGTTTCTTTTTTGTTTGAAAATTAATTTTTTTAACTGAAAATTTAACCACTTCATTTTTGGTTGAAAGTTGATCGTTTTAATTACAAAATTGAATTATTTGGTTGAAAATTCATGTATTATGTTGAGAATTCGTCTTTTTGGTTTAAAAATCCATCTCTTATCGTAAAAGTTTAATCTATTTTGTTAAAAAATGCAACTGTCTGGTTGAAAATGAATCTGTTTTGGTTGAGGATTGAACTATTTTCTTGAAAATCCTTCTTTTTTGGCCGAATTCATCATTTTAGTTAAAAATTCATTTCTTTGGTTGAAAATTTAACTATTGTGTTGAAAATTCTTTTTTTTTTGGTTGAAATTTTTTGTTTTCAACTGTAAGTTTAACATTCCATGTTTGGTTGAAAGTTCATGTATTCATTTAAAAATTCGTATTTTTTGTAGAAAATAATCTTCTGGCTTGAAAATTCAACTACTTAGTGTGATTATTCAAAAATATTTGTAGAAATTCATAATTTTCTACAAAAAACTATAAAAAATTAAGGTTGTGTTTTGTTGTATATTTTCATAATTTTTTTAGAAACTTTATTTTGTATGCAAAATCATAAAGCTTCATAGCAATTTATTAAAAATGTATATTTTTTATAGTTTGTACCAGTTCATACTCTGCCGTGTAAATATTTTTGGACACCTCTTTTTTGATGATTGATTAAGTTCTCTTAATTTTAATCATGTTAGAGCTAAAAAAATTTCCTTTGAAGGACTGAATGCTCTCAAGATTCTGTATAAAATGAGCCAAGGATGAAGCCAATTTGTCTATTTTTTAAGTAGATATTGCAAAATAGTGTAAATTTTAATGTTTTTTAAAATTTCCCATAATTTCCGTAATAATCATATTTTTTAATGTTCTTCGGCTCATTTCAAAGCTATTTCTCCACAGCATCGCAAAAACTTATAAGCATTAATCTTTAAAAAAATCCTATCACAGTGCAAGAACTTAACATTTTAACAAAAAAATTTGAAAATTTTGAAAACATCTTTTCTGTAGGCAAATAAAAATAAAAATGATATGAATATATATTTTGAGGGACATTTATAGAAACTTCATGTTTATATGTTTCATATATTTACAAAAATAGTTGTTTCTATACTGTGGAAACATATCTTTAAAATGAGCCGAAGAGCATTACAAAATATTGATTATTACGGAAGTTATTGTAAGTTAAGAAAACATTGAAATTTAGACCATCTGTGCAATATCTACTAAAAAAATAGAGAAATTGGCTCGATTCTGGGCTCATTTTATATAGAATTTAAGGGCATTCAACCCTTTAAAGAGAAAAATTGACATAATTAAAATTAGAACTTAATCAGTCATCAAAACAGAGCCAAAAACTTTTGCACGGCAGTGTAGTTTTCTATGCCGATCTAACTATTTGTATTGATTAATAATTGTACGAGAAATTGTTGGCAAAATTGTTTGTGACCAGTTTTTTGGTTTGAAAAATAATTTTTTTAACTGAAATTTTAACTACCCCATGATTAGTTGAAAATATACCGCTTTTATTTAAAAAATTTACTGTTTGGTTAAATATTTATCTATTTTGTTGAAAATTCGTCTTTTTTGGTATAAAACTAATCTTTATGGTTGAACATTCAACTACTTTGTTTATAGTTGAACTATTTGGTTAAAAATTGATTTTATTAGTTGAAAATTTATCTCTTTGATAAAAATGTAACTATTTTGTTAAAAATTGATATTTTTGGGTAGAAAATTCAACTAGTTGGTTCAAAATTACCGTTTGGTTGAAAATTCATAATTTCGTCCTGACAATTCAACTCTTTGGTTAAAAATTTGACTCTTTTGTTTTAATTAAACTGTTTTTGATTTAAAATAAGAGTCTGTTCTGGCTAAAATTTCAACTTTTACATTTTTCGTTGAAAATTGATCTCTTTGGTTGAAAATTTAACTGTTTGTTTCAACATTCATTTTTTTGTGGTAGAAAATTAATTTCTCTTAAAATGAAAATTGAATTATTCCATTATTAGTTGAAATTTATTAGTTTTTTTTTTTTTTTAAGGCAAATGGCCGCGATCGTGTGTGCACGCGTTCTGACGGGTAGCAGCTTTTTAAGCCTGTAATTGCGGTCGTGTGGTTCGATAAAGGCTGTGAGTTGTTGAAAAGTGTGGAGCAGTGTGAGGCGAAGGTCTGTGGATAATAGTTTTGTGTCGGGGTGCAGTGATTTTTTGGATACGGATATCTGAAAATCTTAGTGAAAGTGAGGTTAAATGGAAATGAATGGAAAGGCTGCAGAAAGGGCGGAAGCGGCGACGACATCAGAGACACCTGGTGACGGCAGAATCGTTGAGGAGGGCAACGCTGTTGACCCGACGAGCATCGGCGGTAAGAAAGGAAGAGGCAGACCTCGCAAGGAGGCAGTGCCGGGCGACGCTGCCAAATGTACGGCACAGGGGAAAAAAGCGGCAATAAACACACTAGAGATTTGCTGGAAATTAAATTCATCAACAGACAACAAGGCAGAAACAGCTGATCCGGATCTCGGTACCGAGCACCTAAGTGGAAATCGAGTGAGCCCGGACAAGAGCACTGAGTTTTTTAGAGCAAGATGGAAACTTGCAAGATCCCCTGTAAGAGGCAGGGACAACGGAACGGAGGTAGAAGGGGCATTGGAAATACAGAGAGAAAACGAAACAGTAGCAAGTCCAACGGGAAGGGCAGAAAGCTGTACAGAGGTGAGCGATGTGTCAGAAATCGGCAACACGGATAAAGAAGAGTCAGGATGTGATAAGACAGAAGGCCAGATAAACAGATCTGAGGAAATTTTAATTAATTTTAGCGATAATGGTACAGAGGCTTTGACTGGAAGATCTGAGAATTTAAAGGACATTCTTTCAACAAATACGGAAACTGAAGCCGGTGAGATAGAAGTGATAGAAAAAGAAGGGAAAAAACGAGGAACCCCCCCTCCTCTGGACTGGCTAAGCGAATGGGAAAAGAAAGAAGATAGAAAATGGGATGGCAGAATGGCAGAATTCGAAAGCATGATACGAAGAGAACTGGAAAACCTGCAATCGACGGGAATCACATGTCAAACGTGTAACAGGAACAGGAAAGGGAACGAGGAAAAAGACCAAGAAATAGAAAATCTAAGAAGAGAGAGTGGAGAATGGAGGCTGGAGTGTAGTAGGCTAAAAGAAAATCTGGCGAGAATACAGGTGAGTCTGGGTACTGCTTTAATTGATTTTGAAAAGGAAAAAGAGAAGTGCGACAAGTGGAAAAATATAGCAATAGGTAATCCTGGGGAGGGAACGAAGAACAATGAGACAGAAAGGGGCCAAGTAGATATGCGAAACCAAGGTGGGCTGGCCAAGGTGACACATGCCACCGAGGACCCCCCGTCGACTGCGGGGATGACCCTAGCACATGTCACGGATGCGACAGGAGGGTTGGGGGTCTCTAAGGGGGGCGGGGGGACTTCGGAGGCGTCACCGGCAAACCCACCACCTGAAAAATTGAACAAGGCCGATTGGGAGTTAGAACTGAAGGAGAGGCGTGAGAGAAAAAAGAATGTTGTGATAAAAGGTCTAACGCTACTGTCTCGAGAGAAGAAAGAGGAACTGGAGAAGTGGGTGCGGCGTAATTTACAGTTAAAAATCAGGGTAGAAAAGATGAAGAGATTAAATCCAGATGCTGGATGGCTAGTGAGACTAGAAGAGTGGAACCATAAACTGGATCTAATGAAGAGAAAGGCGGAACTGACTGAGGCAGGATGGGGTGTCTTGATTCTGGACGATCTAACGCCCAGACAAGAAGAAGTACAAAACTGGCTAGAAAGGGAAGCTGAGGCGTGGAGGGGAAAAGGCAAATTAGCAAAAGTAGGTTACCAAAGAATATGGATTGATGGCACGTGGTTAGTTTGGGAGGAACTCGAAGGAGAGTTACGTCTGAAAAGAGACACAGGGATGGGGGAGGCAAATGCATTTCGGAACGGAAGAAGAGAAAGAACAGACAGCTGGTGAACTATGTGTGATACAGTGGAACGTGCAGGGTATGGCGAACGTGTTCAAGAATCTTAGTCTATGGAAAGGGGCTGAAGTAGTGGTATTCCAAGAAACGTTTATAGAGGAAAAAAGAATAAAAAAAACTTTGGATAGCCTAGATAAAAATTCTATTTGGTACGGCAAAGCAGCTACCAAAGAACACAGCAAAGGGAGAGGGGCTGGCGGACAGATATTAGGCGTAAAGAGAGATCTGGAGGCGACTTGGAATGTGCAGGAGTGGGAATACGGGCTTCTCCTGGAAATAACTAGGAAGAATAGTGAGGATAACTACGTCATTATTACGGGATACAACAATAAACCATCAAAATTGAAATATTTTTTAGAGAAGTTAGGTGATAGACTCGAAAAATTGGAGGGATCTCCTGCTAAAGTGATAGTGGCTGCTGACCTGAATGCAAAAATTGGAGAAGAACAGGGAGTGGCAGATTGCGGCTTGGACGACGATTTGGAAAT
This sequence comes from Andricus curvator, assembly GCA_932195095.1. Classification (NCBI taxonomy): domain Eukaryota; kingdom Metazoa; phylum Arthropoda; class Insecta; order Hymenoptera; family Cynipidae; genus Andricus; species Andricus curvator. Next base: position 133,725 of record CAKNYM010043778.1, on the reverse strand, counting down.
ACGAGAAAGGAAATCTGAGGATAAAGAACTGAGGAGTGAGGGCAAATTTTTATTACGCTGGTGTGAGGAGAGAGCAATGTTAGTTATGAATGGCAGAGGAGTAGGAGATGAAGAAGGGAAAGTAACCTGTATAAGCCATGGTGGCGGGCTTGGTGGAGTGCTTGACCTGATAGTTGTGAAAATGGAGGAGATAAAGGCTGTGCCTGATTGGTTCAATGGCTTACGTGTAACGGCACAAGAAGGCTCGGATCACCTACCGATATTCTACAGACTAAAATGGGGACAAAAAAATGTGGCAGAAACAAAAAACAGAAGAGGCACTCAGAAGCTGAAATGGAGGGAAAACGACGCAGAGCAATTTAGAGTAGAGTGGCTGAGGCTATGGAATGAACGGAATGGAATAAGTCAGGACCCAGAACAGAGATGGGAGGATTTAACTGAAGCAATCAACAAAGCAGCCAAAGCAACAGACATGATAGCAAAAGTGGGCTCTAGTCATGGCCGCGAAGAAAGCTGGGATACCGGCGAATATAGGCTTATGAGAAGAAAATTGTTCAAATTACTGCATAAATTTAGGAAGCAGAGAGACTGGAACAACAAACTGGAGTACCTGAAATGCAAAAAGGAGTTAGCACAACTAAGGCACACCTTAATCAAGAAATGGCTAGATGAGAAGCAAGAACAGGTGGCGAAAAGTGCTAATATTGTGGAATGGTGGAAAGCCATGAATTGGTTCAGAAGAAAGAAAAAAGTGGCGTTCTACAGTATCAAAAAAGAAGAGTGGCTGGCCCATTTTAAAAAATTATTAGAAGGACTGGACGAAGAAGCGCAGTCTACAATACTCGCAGATGATATTTACCAAGTACTGGGTAATGTCTGCTTAAGAGAGTCGACTATACAAGGAGTGGAGGAAGAAAGGCTACAAGGAAGTCTTAATGAGCCGATTACTGTGGAAGAAATCGAAAAATCGCTGCAGCTGATGAAGGCGCATAAAGCGGCAGGGGAAGATGGCATCCAAGCGGAATTTTTAAAGTATTTACCAGAAGAGGGGCGAAAAGAACTCATAAAAATAATCCAGGAACTTTGGCAGGAGGAAAAACTGATTGAGGGATGGCGCACGGCTACCATTTTTCCAATTCATAAGAAAGGCGATGAAGGGGCAACAAGCAACTATAGAGGGATCTCTCTATTAGATGCAGGATACAAAGTTCTAGCATCAGTGATGTCTAGAAGACTAAGCTACTGGTTAGAAGTAGAGAATAAACTAACCGAGGCGCAAGGAGGGTTCAGACCTGGCAGAGGGACTATGGAACAGGTGTTTGTTCTGAATACGTTGGTGGGCAATAGATTGAAAAAGAAAGGGGGGAAACTGTATGCTGCCTTTATTGATTTTAAAAAGGCTTTTGACAAAGTAAATAGGGCAAAACTATGGGAGAAGATGGAGAGGATGGGAATTAAAGGCAGATTTCTAGAAATTACGAAGGAAATATACAAAGAAACATGGAACAGGGTGATAACTAAGGATGGGCTAACAGACAAATTCAAAACTGGCGTAGGTGTCATGCAGGGCTGTCCATTAAGCCCTATATTATTCAATATATATATCAACGATCTAGAGTCAAAACTGAAGAGAAGAGGGGATGGAGGCACGTGTTTAGGGCCAGGTTCTGGGGTGAAGATATTTGCGTTACTATACGCTGACGACGCGGTATTGGTGGCGGAAGACGGGGAAGAATTAAATAAAATGCTGAAAGCCTTAGAAAGATGGACAAGGAATAACATGATGGAAGTGAACGTCGAAAAAACAAAGATAATGATTTTCAGAAACGGCGGCAGAAGGAAAAAGGAGAGCTGGATCTACGAGGGCAATAGAATAGAAATAGTAAACGAATTTTTGTACCTGGGCTTCTGGTTCACAACCAGAAACAAATATAGTACTCACGTGAGAAAGGTGGCTGAAAAAACACAACAAATGATCAACAAGGTGTGGGGGGAGACACGAAGAGCAGGGGTTTCGGATTTGAAACGGCGACTATACTTTATGGATGCTACGGTGAAGGCAGCAGCCCTGTATGGAGCGGAGGTTTGGGGTTGGAGCAGAAGAGAAGTTATTGAAAAAGTGCAAGGAAGATACGTGAAGGCGAGTTTGGGAGTGGCAAGGAATACACCGGATTATATTTGGAAGCTAGAGGCTGGAAGAAATAGCATTGAGTTAGAGACCCGAAGGAGAGCAGGCAAATTCCTGGTTAGGCTGAGTAAGCTGGAAGTAAACAGATGGCCTAGAAAGTGCTTACGAGAAGAATTGAGAAGTATAAAAAACAATAACCCATCTAATTGGGGTAAAACATTGACGGAGGCTCTCAATAAGACAGGAAACGGTGGGCTAATAAACATGCTATATGACGGAAATCCAACAGAAGAGATTGAGAACGGGCTCTCTCTACAGGACAGAATTATGGAAGAGCAGGAGCTGCAAAAATGTTGGTCAAGGATTGACAAATCCAGCTTCTGCAGCTGCTACCGAGAAATAAAACAAGACACGGAGTTAGCAGAATATTGGAAGAGGGCAGACGTTAAGAATTGGCAAAAGGAATCCTGGGCTAGGTGGAGATGTGGCAGTGTAGTAAAGGAAGAAAAGAAAGGCTACGCTAATAATGAGTGTAGGGCCTGCAGGAGGCATCTAGAGACTTTGGAGCATGTAGTGAGCTGCGAAGTGATTTCGAGGAGATTCAAGACAACTGATAATGACTGGTGGAGAGAGTGGCGAGGAATGAGTCACCCGAGTCAGTGGAGAAGGAGGCTGCTATCAGGTCTGAAGGAAAGGCTGGAGAAAGAGCTGTGCAGAGGACTATGTGAATTAGAAAAGATTCTGAAAAACTTTGATAAATCTATATAAAGTGTGCATAGTATAATGTGAAATCTATTTTTGTACAGGAAATCGACTATTTATTATATTATATACTGTTATACTGTTATCTAGTGTTAATTGTAAGGCGGAGGTAGGTGTAAAACTGCTCTGTAGCACCAAAGATTGAATAAATCTATCTATCTATTAGTTTTTTTTTTTTAAATTTAACTATTTGGTTGAAATTTGATCTTTTCTAGTTGATAATACAACTGTTTAGTTAAAAACTCGTGCATTTTGTTAAGAATTCGTCTTTTTTGGTAGAAAATTAATCTTCGTGGTTGAAAATTCAACTACTTGGTTCTACTATTTGGTTTAAAATTAACATTTGGTTGAAAATTCAACTCTGTGTTTATTCATTTCTTTTGGTTTAATTCATCTTGTTTATAATTTATAATTTAAAATTAAAATCTTTTTCGTTGAAATATCATCTATTATATTTTTCGTTAAAAATTGATCTCTTGTTGAAAATTTAACTATTTGGTTGAAAATTCTTTGTTTTTCGTGGTTTAAAATTAATTTAAAAAAAATAAAATTGAACTATTTCGTTGATGGTTGATAATTGATCTTTTTTATATGAAAATGCAACTATATGGTTGAAAATTCATCTTTTTATTTGAAAATTTAACTATTTGGTTTGAAAATACGTCGGTTTAGCTTGAAAATTTAACTATTTTGTTACAAAGTCTTATTTCTTATCAAAAAATGTAACTGTTTTGTTGAACATTCGGCTTTTTGGAAAGATAATTAATTCTTTAAGTTTGAAAATTCAACTGTTTTTTTAACAACATCGTCCCTTTTGCTCGAAAGTTTAACTATTTGGCTGTGAATGCAACTGTTTGGTTGATAATTAATTTTATTTTTATTGAAATTTCATCTTTATAGGTTGAAAATTCAACTATTTTGTTACAAAGTCTTATTTTTCATCAAAAAATGTAACTGTTTTGTTGAACATTCGGCTTTTTGGATAGATAATTAATTCTTTTAGATTGAAAATTCAAGTGTTTTTTAAAAAAAATCGTCCCTTTTGCTCGAAAGTTTAACTATTTGGCCGTGAATGCAACTGTTTGGTTGATAATTAATTTTCTTTTTATTGAAATTTCATCTTTATAGGTTGCAAATTCAACTATTTTGTTACAAAGTCATATTTTTTGTTCGAAAATTTATCTGTGTTGTTAAAATTTCGTTTTTTTTATAGAAAATTCGTCCTTTTAGATTGAAAGTTGATCTTTTTTATTAGAAAAGTTCTTGGTTGAAAATTATCTTTTTTGTTCAAACATCTTTTTAGTGCTGCCACTTTAACTCTTTCATTGAAAATCGAGCTCTTTTGGTGGAAAATTAATCTTTTTTCAACTATTTTGTTAAAAATGCAATATATTTCAACTTGAAATATTAAGAGTCCAATATAGTTCGTGTACATGAATTTTATTAAAAATAATTCGTCCCCCTATTTAACGTGTTATTTGAGGAAATAACACGGGAATTCTAGATCAATCTAATAATAATAATAAAAATTTAAATAACACTTTACAATTAAAAAAAACACGTTCCCCTCCTATTTTCTTGAAAAACCACTCGATTTTCCCTGTTTTGAGAGCATTTTTGGTTTTTGAAGTCTGTAAAGTATTTTATTCTTTCTGATTGATCAAATTATTTCTCTTTCAGTCTGGATATGCTAGATAAAATCGAACCACCTCAAATCCCAGATGGTTACGGAATCAGTATTGCCTATGCGTGTTTGTTGGATATTATTCGCTCGATCGCTTTGGCGATTATTGGATCGAGGGAAGAAAACACAGAACATCGTTATAATCCTTCAGAGGCAGATAAAAAGCTGCATGTTCAGTTGATTAATTCTAGTTGGTGTGGTCTATTGGCAGCTCTGAGTCCTTTGGTAGACGCAAGGTAGATATTATTATTCGTTTCTATATAATATCTATAATATCTATAATATATAATATATTTATATGTATATCAGGGTGGCGACTTGACCGGAAAACCGGGAAATGACCGGGAATTTAATTTAAAAACCGGGACTTTACTTCAGATCGTAGCAAAATTCAAGTTTTTATTATTTTAATTACTCCTCATTTATCTGACTTGGAACAGATAATTTTAGAAAATAATTATCGTTTTTATTTTAGGACAGGGAGTTTCGGTAAAGAAATATTATTTCACTTGGAACAGGGAATTTTTTACATGAAACGAATTTTTTAAAAGAATTATAATTCAGATTTAGAAGAAAGGGATTTATAAAAATCCCTTTTCCAGGTCAGAATTTGTCACAATTTGAATGATCACTCTTCTAAATTTTAGATAAAGAACGTGCTGCAATCAGTTTTTAGAATTAGAGTAGTATTTCAAAGAAGAAATATTTCTGAATTATAATAGAAATTTTTTTTACATTGTTCGTTGCGAATTTATCTTTTTTTAGTTAAAAATTCAACTACTGGGTTAAAAGTTAAACTCTTTTGTTAAAAATTATTTTTTTTTCTTGTTGAAGATTCATCATTTTAATTTAAAATTCATCTCTGGTTGATAATGTGACCACTTTATTGAAAATCAATTTATCTTTTTTTGGTGAAAATTGAACGATTCGGTTGAAAATTCATCTTTTTGGTATACAATTCAACTATTCCAGTTGAAGATTCATCATTTTAGTTGAAAATTCATCAGTTTGGCTGAAAATTAATTTCTTTAACTGAAAATTTAACTGTTCCATTTTTATATGAAAATTGATCTTTTATAGTTCAAAGTTCAACAATTTGGATAAAAATTTGTTTTTTCTAATTGAAAATTCAACCATTTCGTTGAAAATTCACGTATTTTGTTAAAAAATCGATTTTTAAAATAAAATGATCTTTTTCTTCGAAAATTCATCGTTTAGGTTGAAAAAATTTTTTTTTGTTGAAAGTTGAACTCTTTGGTTAAAAACTAATTTTTGTTGGTTGAAGATTCATCGTTTGAATTAAAAATTCATTTCTTTGGTTGAAAAATGAGCTTTTTGATTGAAAACTTGTTTTTTCTTTGGATGTTTTTTGGTTAAAAAATTTTTTTTTTAAACTAAAAATGAAATTATTATTTCAGTTGATATTCCATAATTTTAGTTAAAAATTCATCTCTTTGGTTGAACATTAATTTTTTGACTAAAAATTAAATTATTCAATTTTTGGTTGAAAAATGATCTTTTTTAGTTGAATATTCGTCTTTTTTGGTAGAAATTAATCTTCTTGGTTGAAAATTAATCTTTTTGGTCAAAAAATAAACGATTAAACGAACTTATCTTTTTGGTTTGAAATTAATCTATTCCAGTTAAATATTTACAATTTTATTTGAAAATTCATGCCTTTGTTTGAAAATTTAACTATTTTTTTGAAAGATAGTCTTTTTGTTTTTGAAAGTTATTTTTTTTTTGTAAGTAATTTTTTTTACTGAACATCTGCTTGTTAAATGTTAATTCTTTTAACTTGAAATTTATTTATTTAAGTTTTTGTTGACAATTTATCGTTTTTAGTAAAAATGAATTTTTTTGCTTGAAAATTCAACTATTTCAATTGAAGATTTATTGTTTTAGTTGAAAACTCTTATGTTTGGTTTAAAATTAATTTAACTAAAAATGTTACTATTCCATTTTCGGTTGAAAATTATTATTCTTTTAGTCCAAAATTCATCTTTTTGGTTGAAAATTCAAGTGTTCCAGTTAAATATTCATCATTTTAGTTGAAAATTCGTCTTTTTTGGTATAAATTAATCTTCTTGGTTAAAAATGTATTATTATTTTTAAATTTAACTATTTTAGTTAAAGATTCATCATTTTAGTTTAAAATGTATCACTTTGTTTGAAAATGTTACTATTTTTGTGAAAGTTAGTTTTTCTTGTCGAAAGTAATTTTTTTAACTGAAAATTTAACTTATTCCAATTAAATATTCCATATTTTTAGTTGAAAATTCTTCTGTTTGGTTGAACATTAATTTGTTGAACTTAAAATTTAATTATTTAAGTTTTGATTGACAATTTATCTTTTTAGTAAAAATTAATTTTTTGTTGTTGAAAATTCAACTATTTCAGATGAAGATTTATTTTTTTAGTTAAAACACTTTTTTTGGTTTAAAATTCAACCATTTCAGTTGAAGATTCATCATTTTTGTTGAAAATTCATCAGTTAGGTTGAAAATTGAACTATTTTGTTAAAAATCCGTTTTTTTGTTGTTGAAAATTAATTTTTTCAACTGAAAGTTTAACTATTCCATCTTTTTAAATAGATATTTTTTAGTGGAAAATTCAAGTCTTTTTTCAAAATTCATTTATTTTGCAATATTTTGCTCTGTTGTGTTAAAATATATTTATAATGAACGTCATGAATTAAAATAAATGTTTGCGTTTTGCGGCAAATATGAATGTTACTTTTAGTTGACCGGGAAAATTGAAAAACTTGACCGGGCAAAACCGGGAAATGACCGGGAATTTGAAATCGTCCGCCGATTCGCCACCCTGTATGTATATATATATTTAATTATTTATTATATTATTATTTTATTCACTTTTTAGTACTGATGAATCCGCGACGGAAAATGTCCTCAAGGAAATCCAAACCTTCGCTTCTTTGTGTGGTTTGCTCGATTTACACACTCCCCGTGACGCTTTCATAACTGCGATTTGCAAAGCTTCCTTACCTCCACATTACGCCCTGACAGTTTTGTACAGTGCGCCACAAGGAATTGCGAGTGCACGTCCTCAGGAATCGATGCAATATAATCCTGCGGCTTTGGGAGAATCGGATTATCGACAACAGGTCGTTGCTGTTGGAACTCCTTTGCCTACAGCGTCACTTCCAATCGGTATGAAAAAAAAATAACAAAATGAGAAATAAATTAACATCATTTGAATGTGGATTTCATAATATTTCATTATTACGATTACCATTTTCTATTCATTTTTTTTAATTGGTATTATTTTTTTAATTTATATTTTATTATAGCAGGGCTCGGAACGGGTTACTTTTTAGTAACTTAGTTACTTTTTTGATCCGCGGTTACTAAAAAGTTACTTGTTTTATGAAAAGGTTACTTCTGGTCACATTTTTCCCCCGAAATAGCGAAATGAATGAATTCATTAATCGTATTATTTAAAAACTTGTGAAAAATGCAAAAATTCAAATTTGTTCAGTAAATTTGGCACTTTAGAGCCAGGAGAATAAGGGAATAACAATACAATAATAATTAGTTCGTATGTAAAATGTATAAAAAGGGTTATCAATTGAATTATTATGAATCCTCATAAAAATTGAAATTAAGTAAAATTGCTAGTTTTTGATTTAAATTTTAAATCTTTTTTGTTGAAATATCGAACTACGTATTATATTTTTCATTGAGAATTTATCTTCTTTGGTTGAAATTCGGTTAAAAGTTGGAACAATTTTTGTTAAAACTTTATTTTGTTGTTGAAAATGCATCATTTTATTTGAAAATTCGTCTTGTTTGGTCGATAATTAATCTTCTTCATTGAAAATCGCCCTTTTGTTTAAAAATACATAATTTTATTTGAAAATTTATCTCCTGTTTTCGTAGAAAATTCAACTATTTGGTTGACAGATAACTTTTTTGTCAAAAATCCATATTTACTGGTTGAAAATTCAACTGATTATAAAAATTGGTCTTTTGGCTTAAAAACTCAAAAATTTGGTTGAAAAATCGTCTTTTTTTAAAATGAATTCTACTATTTTTTATATTAAATTAAAATACTTTTTGGTTATTACAAAAAAATTCACAAAGATTTCAAAGATAACGCAAAAACTTTAAAAGATTTCACAAAGATTTAAAGGGTTTCACAAAAACTTCAAAAAATTTCAGAAAAGTTCGCAGATTTCACAAAAATTTCAGAAAATTTTCTTAAAAATTCCACAAAAGTTTCAAAATATTTTAGAAAATTTCACAGTTTTCAAAATATTCCATAAAAACTTCAAAAAATTTCTAAACGATTTCAAAGATTTCAGAAAAATTTCATAAATTTTAGAAAGATTAAAAATATTTCACAAAAACTTTGTTTTCAAAGATTTTAGAAGATTTCGCAAAGATTTTAGAAGATTTCGCAAAGATTTTGGAAAGATTTCACAAATATTTCAAAATTTTTAAAACATTTCTAAACAAAATTTCAAAGGTTTCAAATAAATATCAAAGATTTTCGAAAGATTTCACAAATATTTAAAAAATTTTAAAACATTTCAGAAAATTTCAGAAGATTTTTTAAAGATTCCACAAAAATTTCAAGCATTACAAAGATTTTAGAAGATTTCGCAAAGATTTTAGAGAGATTTCAAAGATTTTAGAAAATTTCTCAAGATTTCACAAAGATTTAGAACTTTCCACAAAAACTTCAAAAAATTTCAGAAAATTTCATACAAATTTCCAAAAATTCTATAAAAGTTTCAAAATGTTTTAGAAAATGTCGCCAAGATTTCAAAGATAATGAAAAAATTTTCAAAAGATTCACAAATATTTTAAAAATTTCGAAGTTTAAAAAAGATTTCACAAATATTTCAGAAAGATTTAAAAGATTTCACAAAGATTTAAAGGGTTTCACAAAAACTTCAAAAAATTTCAGAAAAGTTCGCAGATTTCACAAAAATGTCGTAAAAATTCCACAAAAGTTTCAAAATATTTTAGAAAATTTCGCAGTTTTCAAAAAATTCCATAAAAACTTCAAAAAATTTCTGAACGATTTCAAACATTTCAAAGATTTCAGAAAAATTTCAAAAATTTTAGAAAGTTTTCAGAAAGATTTAAAATATTTCACAAAAACTTTGTTTTCAAAGATTTCGAAAAGATTTTGGAAAGATATCACAAATATTTCAAAATTTTTTAAACATTTCTAACAAAAATTTCAAAGGTTTCAAACAAATATCAAAGATTTTAGAAAGATTTCACAAATATTTCAAAAATTTTAAAACATTTCAGAAAATTTCATTAGATTTTTCAAAGATTCCATAAAAATTTCAAACATTACAAAGATTTTAGAAGATTTCGCAAAGATTTTAGAAAGATTTTAGACAATTTTTAAAGATTTCACAAAGATTTAAAAGTTTCCACAAAAATTTCAGAAAAATCCGCAGATTTGACAAAAATTTCAGAAAATTTCATAAAAATTTCCGAAAATTCTATAAAAGTTTCAAAATATTTTAGAAAATTTCGCCAAGATTTCAAAGATAACGCAAAAATTTTCAAGAGATTCACAAATATTTCAAACATTTCAAAGCTTAAAAAGGATTTCACAAATATTTCAGAAAGATTTGAAAGATTTCACAAAGATTTAAAGGGTTTCACAAAAACTTCAAAAAATTTCAGAAAAGTTCGCAGTTCGGATTGAAACTTCATCTTTTATGGTTGAAAATTAATTCCTTTTAATTGAAAAGTCTACTATCATATTTTTGACTTAGAAGTCATTTATATTGGTTAAAAATTGTACTATTTGGTTAAAAATTTAATTTATTTGTTGAAAATTCAAGTATTTTCTTAATAAATCATCTTTTTTGGTTGAAAATTTTTAAATTTGAAAAGTCCACTATTTTATTTTGAGTTCATGATTCATCTCTTTTGGTTAAAAAATTTATTATTTGGTTGAAAATTTAATTCTTTTGTTGAAAATTCAACTATTTTTTTACAAAGTCATCTTTTTTGCTCGAAAATTCAACTATTTTGCTTACCATTCATCTTTTGTGATAGAGAAATTGTTCTTTTGGATTGAAAATTCATGTTTTGGTAGAAAAGACATCCTTTTTGGTTGAAAATTCACCTTTTTTGATCGAAAAATCACAAAGGAAAAAGAGGGTTTGAAAATATATCTATTTGGTTAAAAATTGGACTCTTTTGTTGAAACTTTAATTATTTTGTTGAAAATTCGTCTTTTTGGATGAAAAAATTTGTCCTTTTGGATTGAAAATTCATCTTTTGGTAGAAAACTCACCTTTTATTTGCAAGTTAATTATTTTTAATGAAAAAGTATACTATTGTATTTTTGGTCCAGATTTCATTTCTTTCAGTTAAAAATTCTACTATTTGGTTGAAAATTTAATTATTGTATTGGAAATTCAAATATTTTCTTAAAAAGTCACCTTTTTTGGTTTAAAGTTCATTCTTTTTATTCGAAAAGCCTACGATTATATTTTGGGTTCAGAATTCATATATTTTAATTAAAAATGCTACTATTTGGTGGGAAATTTCTACTATTTGGTAGAAAATTTCACTATTTTGTTGAAAATTCATCTGTTTTGTTAAAAATTCATTTTTTTTTTATGAAAATTCAACTGTTTTGTTAAAAAGTCATTTTTTTGGTGGAAATTCAACTGTTTTGTCAAAAAGTAATTTTTTGTTTTGATAATTCCATTCTTTTGTTTAACATTCGTCTTTATGGATAGAAAATCCATCCTTTTGGATTGAAAATTCATCTTTCGGTAGAACACTTATATTTTTTAGTTGAAAATTAATCTTTTATGGTTGAAAGTTAATTCTTTTTAATTAAAAAATTAATTATATTTTTGTTCCAGAGCTCGTGTCTTTTGATTAAAAATTCTACTATTTGGTTAAAAATTTAATTGTTTGGTTGAAAAATCAACTATTTTCTTTTAAAAATCATCTTTGTTGGTCGATAATTCAACCTTCTTGTTAAAAATTCCTCTAATCTTCTTTTTTGAAAATGAACTTTTTTGTTTAAAATTCATCTTTTTTGGTTGAAAACTGCACTATTTTCTTGAAAATGAAATATATCTCGACTTGAAATCTTAGGAACATGGTACCTACGTTAATGTTATTTAAAAGAATTTATTCCCCTGTTTCTTGAAAAATCACCCTGCTTGCCCCGTCTTGAGAGCATTTTGGGCTGCAAAAATCTGAAATCAATTTTACAATTTCATCTTGGAGTTAAAAATGTTTAATTTTTTCAAAATTTATTTAATGAAGCAATTAGTATTGAAAAATTAGTATAAAAGTTTAAAGTTAGCCGGTAAAAATTTAATTTTTAAACGGGATAACCGGGAAATAGCCTGGATTTCTTTTTGAAGCTTGATTGGCTGTCCTGAATATGAAAAAATACATTTAGTTTTTTCCAGATATATACTTTCCTAAAATTGTATATAACGGGATAATTAATCATAAATATTTGTAGAAATTTGTAAGTTTTTACAAAAAACTAAAAAAAATTAAGAATGTATTTTGTTGTTGCAGATTTACATCATTTTTCGTAGAAACTTATTATTTTTCATACAAAATTATAAAACTTCATAATAATATATATTGAATTAATTAATAATTGTACGAGAAATTGTTGGCAAATTAGTTTGAGACCAGCAGAATGTGTTGAAATTGAATATAATTGACTGGATTTTTGAAAAAGTTGACCTGGAGCTTAGTCAAAAGTAGACCAGGAAAACCTGGAAAAGTCATGGAATTTTGAAACAGGACTTCTGTAGCAACCCTGTTATTAATAATTTTAACTGATCGGGAATGTAAAATATATTTGTAATTTGCAGGTGCTCAGCAAGGACCAGTGATGTTGACAGTGAAAAATCTGCAGTGCATGCGAGCTCTTCTTTTATTGGCACATTGTCATGGCAGCATTTTGGGAAGTGCTTGGCATTTGGTTTTAACTACTCTTCAACATCTAGCTTGGATTTTGGGACTTAAACCTTCAACGGGAGGATCTTTGAAGGCAGGAAAAACTGCTGCTGATTCGAATGCGATGTTGACCACTGCTGTCATGGCAGATTTACCAGTTCTTAGTGCTATGCTCAGTAGATTATTCGAAAGTAGTCAACACCTTGACGATGTCGCACTTCATCATTTGATCGACGCTCTCTGCAAACTTAGTCATGAAGCTATGGAATTGGCTTATTCTAACAGGGTATGGTACAACATTCTCTTGACATTTGGTTTACAAGCCTTCGTGAAATCTTAAAATCTTTGGAAACGTTGGATATCTTTTTAAATCTTTTAAATCTTTTGGAATCTTTCAAATCTGTGTCAAATCTTTGAAATCTTTATGAAATCATTGTGAAATCTTTGAAATCGTTTGGAATTTTTGAAATAATTGCGAAATCTTTGAAATATTTTCAAACTTTAATATATTTGAAATATTTTAAAACCTTTGAAATATTTGTGAAATCTTTGAAATCTTTTTCAGTATATTCCAAATCTTTGAAATATTTTAAAATCTTTTGAAATATTTGAAATATTTTGAAACTTTGAAATACTTGCAAAATTTTTAAATCTTTGAAATATTTTGAAATCTTTGAAACCTTTGTGAAATCATTGATATTTTTGTGAAATCTTTGAAATATTTAAAAATATTTTCCAAATTTTCGAAATTTTGGATATCTTTTGAAATCCTTGAAATTTCGTGGAAACTTTGAAATCTTTGAAGTCATTGCGAAATCTTTGAAATATTTTCAAATCTTTGTGAAATCTCTGAAATATTTTGAAATCTTTGAAACCTTTGTGAAATCATTGACATTTTTGTGAAATCTTTAAAATATTTAAAAATATTTTCCAAATTTTCGAAATTTTGAATATCTTTTGATGTCCTTGAAATCTTTTGGAAACTTTAAAATCTTTGAAATCATTGCAAAATCTTTGAAATATTTTAAAATATTTGAAATCTTTATGAAATCTTTGGAAT